>PPJX02000058.1:0-99659 GCA_003705915.2 Lipomyces lipofer | reverse complement strand
TTTTTCCTTCCCCAGGATGTGGGCAGCACCTGTTCATGCATGCGGAGGACGTGGCGCCAGGCCGTCCATGTCAGTCCTGTCTCTCTAGGCCCACTTCGCCTGCTCACGTTCTCGCTTTTCGTCTTCGCTCGCCAAGTGGGCCGCTTACGTGATACGTTGGCAGGGTCCAGGGATGAAGGAAAACTCGTCGGACGGTGTGTCGCGCTAGATTGGCGTTTAAGTCGAGAATTATGAGTCTCGCCACCCAGTCCTTCGTGCGGGACTTGCCTGTGAATCAGGTCCTTGAATCATTTTGTAAGACAGTCCGAAGTGTGGTTCGGTTGTAGCCATCGAAAAGGAGCTTGTGGCTGTCGCCCGGCTGTCGCCCTGCTACTAGTGTAGTGGAAGCTTTGGGCTTTCCCGTCTAAAGCAGTCTCGACCTCGACCTCGACCTCGACCTCGACACTGCTGCTTTGATACTACTACCCGAGTTTCGCATCTACTGAACTTCGTCCACCGCTTGCTGCTCTGTGGTCAACGGGAGGCGACCAGTCGATCGCACGTGCCGACTTTCGGTGGCGTCCCTGCACCAGGCCCCAACAAGCACGACGCACGGCGCCACGAACGTGGTGTGATTTTGTTTGACTAATGCAGAGAACAGCGACGGACACGCAGGGGTTCCACTTGCCCCGCAAAGAACTGGCAGGTTCGGGTTCGGTGACTTTTGTTTGAGTTCGACACACATGCCGTAATCTGATATGACCACCCAGCTTGGAGACGTTATCGTAGCTGTTCAATGGTCCAGCTTCCTCCTCACCCCACCGGGGGACCACTCCCCCCCTTCCCCCACCCCACCCCACTCTGCACTCCTTCCCTCCCGTTGTGGTGGTGGCCGGCTCGTTCCTCCCTGTCCGCGACCGGCTACCCGCGACCCGTGTCTCCCCTTGGCTCTGGTGTCGTGACAACGACACCAGAGCCAAGAACGGGCGTAGTACTCGTAGTACACGTACCTCTCCGAGCGGATAGTGCGACCAGTCCGAGGTAGATCCGTTTCGGTTCCGTCCCGGTCACGAGGGCACTATTGCACGCAACCTGGGGTCTTGCCATGCGCAGATCAGTCGTTAGGATTTCGCATCCCGGAACAACTTGTTTTTCATGGCGACATTCGACCAACCCGCGCAAAGTTCTGGCTCTTCGAATTTTTGCTCGAATTATTTTATTATAAACTGAAATTGAAATACTTGATATGTTATGTTTCGTTTACATAACCACCTCCCTTTGGCTGGTGGTTCGGACGTAAATTCCGGCACGACCCGGCACTGCGCATGCATGATTGCGTCCCTAATTGGAAGGTTGCGCCCTAATGAAGTGAACTCTCACGTGGGGCGCTGTCGATCTTCCCCAGCCCCCCACACCACACCACAGCGCACCACGCCACGCACACCACGCCACACAGCACCACACAGCAGTGACAGCACCACACCACACACAACCGCCACGCCGCCGGTAGTTCCGTCGCGTTTCATTTTCAAATCGCGTCCGCCGAACAAGCCGCCGTTTTACTCGACGCCATAGATCCGACCAGGGGGTGTGGTGGGGAGGATCGATAGACTGGACAGAACCACTGACAGAACTCGTCAAGCCTAACTGCGCCTCATCGCTTCCAGCCATGCAGCCTGTGATTGCTACATTAGCGTAGCATATATCGCAAAGTCGTACGCCATCGCTTTGTACTGCTTCGGCACAGGCGGGGCTGTCTAAAACCGCAGTTAACACGCGATCGCATCAACCTGAAGTGCGCAGAATTGCCCTTACCCAATGAGATGTGTGGCTGGTGAGGTCCAGTGAGGGGACGTGGCTGGGGAAAAGTGGGGAGCACTGCGGTTGGTCGCCAAGTGATGGAAGTTCAAGAAAGGGCATGTCATGTCATATTTTTGTGTTCAATCTGTCGAACCTTGGAGAGTGCGATATTCCCCGGGAACCCTTATGACTGGTCATAATCGAAATCGGAGGAGTGCACTTTCTGGTAGATCTTATTTGGCATACGTACAAATACAGCAATCTGGTAGTGCAAGGCCTCCTGGTCGATACAAATTGCCGTTTCTAATTCTTGACAATGACGTCATGAATATGTAACCATCATTAATAGTCTCTTAAAGCAACGATACTATACACAATTACAACTGCATCCTGACCTGAACCACCCTAAATAGTAGTAAACGCTCGCTTTTTCATTTTCTTCTCGTCCTCCTTCTTCTGGTCCTCCTCGTCGAGGAATTCTTTCGTGTGACCGTGATCGTACGCGCGGCGGATATAGTTCAGTCCCGCAATGTTGTAGCCGAGCTCGTCCTTCTGGCGCTGGATTGCGTTGCGAAGGTGGCCGCGGACCGAGTCGAGCATGGGACGCATGATTTCGTTGGAGATGATTTGACGGTAGTATATTCGGATGAGAAAGAAGAGCATGCGTGCACAGACGGTGATGTTCCAACCCTGGACGGGAGTATATTAGCAATCATAGTGTGCTGAAAAAAATGAAAATATCGCACCTTCTCAGTCCAGATGTTTATGAATCGCAGCAGTGACAGCACCTTCTCGAACGGAAGGAGAAGAAGCGCATCCTGCATCTGACTCGCCTTGATCCTCTCAACGACGTCAAGCACGTAGCGTTCAGCTGAGATGCCCTCCAACGCCACAAACACCGCATTTCTGGTCGGACGAGCGACGTTCACGTTCTTCTTCGTCTTGGCCCTGCCATGTTCCTCAATAAGTTCCAGGTCCGCAACCCCCAAGTCTAACGCCTCGACGATTCGTTCACTGGCAATTAGAGTCTCCACAGTTTGCTTTCCTGCCGCAGTCGTGACCTCCTCATCGCCTTCCTTCTCCTGGGCAGGTCCATCCAGCGAGTTTACCAGCGTAGACTCGTACAGCTCTTCCAACTCCTTCTCTCGCTCTTCCTCCAAAAAGATCTATAATTCATTCCAAACATTAGTGCCATCTCCACATACCCAATTACTCTTACTCTGACTCACCTGATCCTCAGTCTGTTGCCAAATCCTAATACTCCGATCGTGCGACGCCGACACAACAAACTCTCCCGACCCGGCCACCGCTACAGCCCACACCTCCGCATGATGCCCCTCCATCTTTTGGATATTCTCAAACTTGTCGCCGTCCCAGTACTTCAAGAGCTTGTCCTTCGATGCCGAAAAGAAGTAATGACTGCTCGGCTCGAACGCAATCGCCATGATACTGTCCTGGTGGGCGAAAATGGACCGGTGGCAGTCACCAAAATCGAGACCCCAGATCTTGATGTTCTTGTCTGCCGAGCACGAGATGAGGAGCTTGGAGTCGAACGAGATGTCCATGGACAGTACTGGGAGCTTGTGGCCGTACAGGTTGAGGAAGAACTTCAGCGTGTCCACGAAGAAGACCTTGATCGTGTTGTCGAGCAGGGACACGGCGAGATATTTGCCGTCTGGGGAAAGGCGGACAGAGAGTACATCGTCCGTGAGTTCGAGCGTACGTGTATGCTTTAGTTTCATGCGGGGGATTGTTTTCTTCAACGGTTAGTCCCCGATTTCTGAAAAACAAGCTATAAAAAAAACACATACTAAAGTTCCAGGGATCTCCTCTTGCACAACCCGGAATTCCCAAAATTTAACGCTCTTGTCTGCACTCCCGGTAACCATGCTCTTTCCGTCGGCACTGACTTGGACAGACCACAGACCACCGTCATGGGCGTCGATCGTATCAAGTAATGCAGAGCTGGCAACATCGTACATCTCGATCTGTCCGGACTTCGTGCCCACAACGAGCTATATCTCGTTAGCCAGGTGCGCTCACGACGTAGGCGACAAAAAAATATGGTTTTCTTACAATGCTATCTCCGGGTAAGAAAGTGGTACACAGAGCATATCCGCATTCAAAGGTTCTGATGCAATTCGTCGTCTTGACATTCCAGACCTTCAAGCTACCATTCGAGGCGGAAGCGAGCATAGCATCGTCTGAGCTCAGCGCCAGCGATCTCACATCCGATCTGTGCCCTGGAATCTCCAATGAATACTGCCGATTATACTCTGGCGGGGGAGACGACTTCTTGTGCTCATCGGGGACAGTGATAGAGTACAGCTCAGCGCAATTGGTTGCCAGAGAAACTAAAATCTGGATACTGCCTCGCTTCTGAGACTGCGCCGTGGTGAACGCCCAGTCAATACTGCGGACTCGGGCCGGAGTACGAACTATGACGAAAGGCACATAAATCTCCGTCACATCGTCTTCTCTGATCTCCTCCAGAAACACACTCTCAATCTCCTCGTTTTCCTTGCCCGCCAGCTTCTCTTTCCTCCTCCGTCTCTTTCTGTTGACAGACTTTCTAACTTCCTCGAGTGACCTTATCCGCCAAACCTCAATTGACCTATCCGCTCCATGAACAGCGACAAACGGCTGCGACGGGTGGAAACTGACCGTGACCGCCCTGCTTTTGCTCTGTCGTATTAGAGTCCCTTGCGGCTGTAATCTCTTGCCATCTTCGCTTTCGAGACTTATCTTCCACACTTTTACTTCCGCCTCACCGCCCCCAGTCATGCACACGCCGTGATCAGACTGGATAGTCAGCGTCCAGCACTCGCCCCGATGCGCGATATGTGTCTCAATGCAATGCTGCGAACCGAGATCCCAAAGTTTGATGAACCCGTCCTTCGATGTGCTGATAAGCCATTCGTTCGCGGCCGCCTCGTCTAGCTCCTCACTCGCGCTCGAGACGAACTCCACTCCGGTAATCTGATCCTTGTGGCTGCGTAGCCGGTACAGACCGACTTCTGCGATGAGGTCCCAGACGATGATGTTGGAGTCTCTGGATCCGCTTGCTAGCTTCGTACCTGAGGCGTCGAACTTGAGCGCCGAGACTGCCGATTTGTGGCCGTTGAAGCTGACGACGATTTGTTCAGTCTTGGAGTCCCACACTCTGATAGACCCATCGGAGTACCTGTGGCAGAAGTTAGTAAAACCATGCTTTCCGGAAAAATCGTTCAAATCAAACATACCCAACAGCAAAGACATCTTCCTCATACTTCGCAATACAAGTAACCTCCGCCTTTATGTCAATCTCATTCCATTTAGAAACCCTCTCGCCCGTCTTGATATCCCAAACAATAACGCTTTCGAGTGCGCCTACGACCATGCGACCAGCAGATGTGGATGCTGACGAGGGAACCCACAGAACGTCGCTGTTGGATGCGATCACGCCGAACGCCGCGTCTGGCTCGAACCGGAGATAAGATTTCACCATATTGGCAGGTGGTCGTCTTGTCGCTCAGTGACGCCAGAGTCTAATACAGGACACGGAAATAGGAACCTGAAGAGATTTGCGAGGACCCTTTGGTGGTTGGGACGTAGCTACTACTAAATTTTTTCTTCGCCTCGGGAAATTTTCTACATTAGACGACGACGCCGTAATAAAAGGGCCATAAATGCGGAGGCAAATAAGCTTTTTCGCCTTTATTGCGTTACACTTAGGCCGCAACTGATTTTCAGGGGTCACTGGTTTTGCATCTAGCAATGACAATGCGAGGAAAGCTAGCTACGTTGGTATTCTCTTGTTACTCGGAAACAATCTTGATAATACAATCAATGATGATGCTCAGCTACCTGCTGCTACTGCTAACTAACTTAGATTACAAGTTTCGAAGCGTAAAGTTTGACGTCATAGCAACTGGAACCTTGTACATTGGTATGCTCCCTGACCTTAGCAAACTCTCGTATCAAGAGACTTATAGCGTCCCAGTTAAACATCTTCCCTTGAACGGTTCCTACCGATCAATTCAGTGCATATCGTCGCTATTCACCGGTGTTGACTTTGCGTCTAGTAGCCGCTTCGACACGGCGTGGTTGGCGGCATCGGGTTGCGTAGCAGAATTGGCGACCGGGTAACGAATGTGCAGGCTTCATGGTTCTCGGGCAGCAAGCCTGTACACCCATATGCGAATTCCCATTACGTTCGGACGCTCTAATATTAGCGTAGTTTACAAAAGTGTGTGCTGCACTGGCATACGTCTCTGGTCATTGGGCATCTTCAATTATCCTCAGACTCCATAATAACACAGCGCTGATCCTTCCTGCCTATAAAGCTCAAGCCTAGGCTAAGCTAATTTATATCTATCAAATGGTATGGCTCCCTCGCGTGATGATTGAGAGGGACTGAGTCCAATTCGCACATCTTCGGCCATCTTGAATGACTAACGCGTTATACGCACAGGCCGAGGAGAACGCCCTTAGTTTTTCGCTATCATCTCATCCCCTGGCTCTGGGATTTTACTTGGGCGTCAGATTAGGTATGGGTATGTTTTAGATAGTGATTGGGATATGAATGTTGACAAACTGTTACTTGTAGCCGCGCTACTAACATACGTTTTTGGACTCATCTTCACCAATAACTTGTGCGATTCCATTTTTATGGCCCGAAATTGAAGATGATTGGCTAACTAGGCTCTATAGCGTGCTGATTTTTATCATTGTTATTCTGCTACTTGCCGCCGATTTCTGGAACGTTAAGAACGTCACTGGGCGCCTGCTAGTGGGACTACGGTAAGATATGATCTTCCTGTAATGCAATCAAGTGTGCTTACGCATTTGCAAGATGGTGGAACGAATCTTCTCCCAATGGAGACAGCATCTGGGTCTTTGAAAGCGCGGACGTAAGTAAATTCTTCATCTCATAGCCGACTTTCCCATCACATGTCTAACGCCTTCATCCTCAGCCACAACGCCAGATAAACGGAACCGATTCAAGATTCTTCTGGACTGTCCTCTACAGCACTCCCGTCATATGGGGACTTCTTGCCTTCCTTGCTATTCTCAAGTTTGAGCTTATTTGGGTAAGTGTCTGGAGTGCTACATAACAAAACCTGTTTGGAATATACTAACCGTTCGCGCGTTTGTATGGCATACAGTTATCTCTCGTTGGTATGTTTTTGTCTTTGACAATTATAGGAACTTTGAACGGTTGACTGATGAGTTTCATAGCTATTGCAGTCATTCTCTCTGCCACAAACGCTATGGCTTTCACGCGATGTGACCGTTTCGGAAAGGCTAGCGGTATCGCAAACAGCATGTTTGCACGGTCATCAAGAGGTTTGATGAACCGCGTCGCCGGTGGCTTGATATCTCGAGTCTATGGTGCGTAAGCATCGAGTTCAAGGCATCTAGGTAGGCGTATCGATGAGGCTTAGTCTGAACGCAGGAATTGAAGCATTCAATTGTCAGAAAAAGATGGAATAAAAATGGAACTATGCGTAAGGACGGATTACTGAATGCTGAAATGGTAATGTAGTTAGGATAGGCTGAGGGGTTTCAACATGACAATGAATCAAGTTCATGCAAAGTATATTACATACTTATATTTATGACATTGCGAGAGGGTATGATTCAGGAATATTACAACAGAACAGAAATCTACAGTCCCAGCCGAGCAATCTTCATGGCTACCTTCTTAAATTTCCTCTTCATCAATACTCGCTTAACATTCTTATCCATCCGCGAAAGATACTTATCCCAATCTCTCTTCACTTGCTCTGGGTCTGCCCCGGGTATCTGCTTGGCCAGTGTGTACTCATCCAAACTATCGACCTTGTTCAGTTGATACTCTCTCCAGCACATCTCCTCGTTCACCTTGCGGGATTCCATCTTTAGATACTCGACAAACTCGCTCGCCTTTGTGTCCGCTCGCCTATTGATAGAAGCAGCCGTCAGACTGGATTCCCAGTGCATTACTTTCTCCAACTGTACCGCCACTTGTCGTTGCTGGCGCGCGTAAATCTCCTTATCCTCCATCTGAAGGCAGTACGAACAGACCGCAAACGGTAAATGCTGGTCCCGATATAAAAATAGCCACTTCTCCTCGTTGTTCGGATTAATATCGCTCTTGTCTGAAAGAAACTCAAATATGTCGATCTTCGGTTCTAAGTACTGTATCCTCGCTGACCTTCTGCCCTCACTATCACTCTCGTTTGGCATATCTGTGATACAGTCGTCGAGACGAAGTTCCGAGATGTGCATGCTGGCATTTGCGAGATCTTCAAGGCGGAATTCTGAGAGTCGTGCAGTGGTGTCCGGGTGACATTCCATAGACGCACACCCTTCAGCTTCCATAACTGTATTAAGCCGCTTATTTGCGTAGTCGTCCATGGTCAAATGGTTAGACGATCCTCTGGTTGCTGCTGAAGATGTCAGCAACTCATAGACTTGTGATGTGAGCGATATAATTGTACTGTAGCATGCTACTGGATTCATGTTCCGCAATTTAAAACGTTGAGCACAGGAGTAGTTTGTCAGACCATGTGGAAAGTAGTATATGGTAGTTAGCCTTGATTCGCGACAAAAAAAAATTGCTGTATTCAAAGTTATCACATCAGTCCGAATCTCAATATTGTCCGAGTATCTTCATACTCAGCTTCATGTACTAATCGTATTACTCCTAGAATACAAGTTGTCACAGCTTAAAAGGGACTTAAACAAGGAAGACAAATAAGTACAGACTGCAATATATCAGGATTCAATTGATCGTCTCGAGTTCCGGTTACAACGAAAGCTCATGACGGGCTGATTCGCAACTTCTGGCGGCTGCTACGGTTGATTCTTGCACAACCACGCCAGTTATAGTGCATAAGGCTTTACAGCATTGCGCGGATATGATTTGAAGGGACCCTGACCCTGCATCAACATCGTCATAGTGAAATCAACTTCACAACCCAGACGAGCTCGGTCAATTGAGCTCAGACATCGACATCGATCGCCACAACCGAAAATCGCCGACGCCTGCTCGACCTAAGCCTCAAACCGAGACTGCAGTAGAGCAAATTAGCCAGAAATGGCGTCCGAGCATGTGATCTATAAAGATTCACCGCTCGGGGAATATTTGCAGTGTACGCGTTTGTTTTTGTTTACACTGACGATAGTCCCTCCCGTTTACTGACTGCCATTTTACTCAGCTGCCGGCGAAAAGGTAGATACAGAAACAGAAGTTTCGGAAGACTGGGATTCCTCGACCGAGTCTTCTACCTCCGTATACTTTGCACCTTCGGCCAGTCATAAAGATATTGCGACGGATCGGAAGAAATGTACCACTAGTTCGAGTAGCACCAGCAATGGCAACAATGGCAGTGATCTCAAACCGCTACTTCTTGGGAACGAAAAGGCAATGCGGAGGCTCAAATTTCAATTTCTATTTGCTGTACGTCCGTGCTACCTTTTACAAATTGGAGCGTCGTGTTTACTGACAGCGCGTAGGCTCCTTTGAAACGAAAACTAGGTTCCCGCGAGAATTCTCGATTCTTAGAACGATTCCGATATGTCCTCGTCACGTCCCAATTACTCAACGAAAATCTGTCAGTCACGGCCTACGGCAGGTCTGACGTCGACGGCTCTGGTGGGTCAACCGATCAGGTCGACACTAGCTTTCTGGAAGACCATGAGAGCCACAGAAAGCAACATAAGCGGAATTTTAGATACAGTGATTCGAAACATTGGATAGGAAGTGGGGGATGTATAATTGTTGTGGCTGTATTATTTTCGTGGCTTCTGAGACCGGAAGACAAGCATTTTCTGAATGGAAATGGAAAATATAAGCTACTAGTGGGACTAGTACTGGCTATGTCACTGTCATTGTTTTTCTATGCACATGCGGTAAGGCGCAAGGACGCTCCCCTTTCTCTTTGGTCATAGGCTAACGATTTACAGTGGCGGAAACGACTACGGACTACTCGAAGAACAGCCATAGAATACGCAGCTCAGTTCATTCGAAGCAACCAATCGTTTGACATTAATATCACGCGAACAATAGGCATAGTCCAGGAAGTGGAGTTTATCTCACGCGGATATGTTTTGCCAGGTGACTTCGGTACTCCGAATAGCCACTCGACCCCGTCTAAGACAAGCAAACTAAAACCGCCTTTGGGTGTACGGAAGTGCAAGAGCTTACGAAAGCAAATCCTATCCATGCTCGACTTGAGTTTGTCACTATACAGAAGTTCGGTGGATGGACTGTCGCAGCTCTGTGATGACTCTGACCTTCAGAAGTACTTGGAAATCTACGATATCAATAATGCCACCGCCCAACATTTAGAGAAGGACAGCGGTGCAGCGGACATTGTATCCATGCAAAGCCACCGTGGTTGGGAAGTCGACGCTAACGACGATGATGATGGCGAAGAGAAAGAGATGTCTCTTTCAAATCTGAAACAGCAACTTCGTCGACTACATCATGGTCGGAGAAAGCTTTTATGCTGTTTGTTGGCGATGAATGCTTCTGGCGAAGCAGCGGATTTCAATAAATGGAAGGCGGTTGTTCAGGAACTAAAGACATTGTCAGACCTTTTGCGCAAATTAGCTGATGATCTCAGCCAGTCGCTAATGCAGGAGGATGTCACCGCAATGGTCAAGTTCTGCACCGAAGCGCAAGAAGATCAGAAGCAGTTGAATCATCTACAGCAACAACGGAAACCAGAAAGCCTTTCGACGTCCCGCTATTTCGACCAACGAAGATGGAGACCGCATCTGCAAACATTGAATAACATGTCTACAATATTGCGGAAAATTGAGGCGAAAATCTACATTCTTCGAGACGATTCTATGCGTGTGGACCGTCAAGATGCGAGACTTGCTTCCGTACCACACTACGGTACACCAATGAAGGGAACTGTTAGTAATGTCGATCTATTCCTCAAGCGATCCAGTTCCGGCCTTGGACTGTCTCCGGCTCCACCATCCATCCAGGCAGTTTCAGATAATATTGTCAAACAATATAACAGTGTTGGCCTTGATTTGAATATTCTCCTCAGAGAATGGGAGTCGGGCCGACGGAACCTCTATGACGCACTTTCGGCATCCGAGTCACAATCGCCGAGTATCTCATATAGCAGCAATCAGCAGAACGAGACCGACCATGAGAGAGCACCTGCGTCCTCAATACTCTCGTCACCAGAAAGTTTGATATCGGGAACTACATTTGATAGTGTCGGCACACCATGGTCCCCACAGGTCCATGACGAGGGAAGTCTTCTTGTGAGGGATTTCGAAGACTATGGAGATGATGAGAAGGAAGAGGACAATGATGAATATGGCACATTCCTGGAGAGGGAGACTGGTGGCGACAGTCCTATGCCGATGTCCATGAAGAATAAGAAAATGATGGTTGAAAATATTGCATCTGCGATTGTTAGGCAGCAAAATAAGATGCTAAGATCTCAATGAGGGACTGAATATATAACTTATTAGCCGTGTACTTTATGATTTGTAAATATGGTTAGGGTGTTTGTTGGTGTTTTGAGAGTAAGGTTCTTGTCCTCAGGGCCATTGCCTACCTGAGTCGGATGTTTTTCCTTTTTCAATGATACTCTTTTCTTTTGGCCGTTAGATGCACAAGCAATATCAAAGCCTTATCAATACTTTGGCTGAGCTTAAATACAATAGACATATGGCAAGTTAGGTTCAAAGGTCGGTCACATCAGTTGCCCAGAAGGCAGAAAAGACCACACCGAACAGTTCTATCCCGCCGCGACCAGAATACAGATCTACAAATCCAATTTACCATACCTATCAGACTCCTCCAGATGCCGGAGAATTTCATGGCGTAATCCTTTCTGGTTAACTGCCATTTATCTCGTTGGCCATCGTGTCACCACCATACATCTCTTACTGCCTATAATATCACA
Organism: Lipomyces lipofer; assembly: GCA_003705915.2. Lineage (NCBI taxonomy): Eukaryota > Fungi > Ascomycota > Lipomycetes > Lipomycetales > Lipomycetaceae > Lipomyces > Lipomyces lipofer. The sequence continues at coordinate 87,975 of PPJX02000058.1, read as the reverse complement.
GAGCCTCATTGACGAGCCGTCACTTGCAGTTCTGGCGACTGAGGTGGACCTTACAAATAGGCGCAAGGAGGACGACGTCCGCCGAGAGTATTAGACATCTCCTTGTGCTCAAATCTATCGACGGCACGGGAATTGCACGCTGTTTGGATCGAGTAATTGCTATATTTTACGATAATGATGCTGTACTAATGCAGTCATTGCTTCGTTCGTACTATAGGTCTGGTCGGATTCGAAAATCACCAGTAATGCGTTGCTTGATTTATCCATCCGACAGATATATTCACAGAAAGAAGTTGGATCAGTAAAAGGTCCTCAGTTATGTACTAAAAGCTGCAAGAAATAAAACGTGGCGTGCACTGCCCCCACACTCACTCTCCCTGAACTCTAAGGCAGTGAGTGATAGATAGATCAGCCTCATTTAACCCCTTCATCAACGACCCTAACCCCGGTCTTTATTTGGACGATGCGACGGCACTCGATTAATTTGCCTCCCTAGTTCGGGCCGTCCGTTAGCTGATACCCCAGTCTCTAATTCATCTTCACTCATTCACAGCCAGCACCATGAAGAAGTTACTTGGACACTCGCGATCGAAGTCGCCTACAGACTCTGTGTCGTCAGGACGGAAGTCACCAACGCCATCGTTCTCGTCGTCCAAGACTGGTGATGGCTCGAATCCGTACCTCGTCTACAACGAGACCACCAACGCAGTACCGGGCCGTAATCCGTACGCGGTTGGCAGCAATCCCTACAACAGCGCTCCTGGGGCAGTTCCGGCAAGGTACAATGCCGTTCCTGCACCTTCGAATTCCTACGGCCGTGGACCGGGTTCGTATGATAACGGTGCTGGTTACACCGCCTCACCGTCAAATTATGACCAGCCATCGAGGATCAACAACTCTATATCTCCATATAGCCAGTCACCGAGAAGTGAAAATGCGCCATCGCCATATGGTCAGGCGTCAAGTGGAGTCAACGATGCGGCAAGCTTTAACCATTATGCGTCTGCATCATCTGTAGATCTCAATAGACAGGAGCTATTCATGGGTATGAAGACAAAGCCGAAGCCACAACCTCTACCACAGCTATCTCGGGATTACGATCCCTCTATTATGGAGACAGAAGAGGAACGACAGAATCGTGAGGGATACAGTCAGGGCCAATCTTACGGATATTCTAGTTATGGTGGCGTACAAGACCAGGAACAACAGGACGAGGATACTGAAGTTCAAGCGATCAAGGATCAGATGCGTTTTGTGAAGAAGGAAAGTTTGACTTCTGCTCAGAGTGCTCGTCGATATGCAGAGGAGGCCGAAGCGTCTGGTCTACGCACCTTGCAAATGCTTGGAGAGCAGGGCGATAAAATCGCCAATGCTGAGGGCTCCATTGCGGTCACCGAGAATCAGACGAAGTTGGGTGAAGAATATGCAAAAGAGCTCAAGACGCTCAACCGATCAATGTTCGCCGTGCATGTCTCGAATCCGTTCAACTCTCGCCGAAAGATTCAGGAGCAGGAGCAGAAGATTAGAGATAGTTTCCACGGTCAGCAGCTTCAGCGTGAGCACCATAGACGCGTCCAGTACGAGTCGCAACAACGGGTTTCGGCAGCAATGGGTAATCTTCCAGGAGATCGGCGACGCCAGCTCACGGAAACTGAGCTCAGATACCGGGAGCAAATGGAGAAGCAGAAAGTTTCGCTTGCACAAACTTCACAGTTCCAATTTGAACCTGACGATGAGGATTTTGAAGTCGAGCGTGACATCGATGCGACTTTAGATGATATCAACGCCGCGGCAACCAGACTCAATTCAATGGCGAAATCTCTCAACACTGAGCTTGAATCACAAAATGGTCGTGTCGACAAACTGAATCAGAAAACACAGAAGGTGGAGATAGATGTGCACCTGAATACATCACGACTGGCACGTATTCGCTGAAGGGATGAAATAGAGGATTAAGGGTCATGGCGCGTGTTGGTTCTATTTATTAAATTGTTGATGTCTCGTATACAGGCTAAGCTTTGTGTAATTTGTTATTTTATTCGTTGTACATCAGATAAATTTGGAATTTTGTGGCCTTAGGAATCATATCATATCTTATTTTTACCTTCAAAGAGCGAAGCTGATACAAAAGTATTACTGCTAATACTAGCAGTATTGCTTTATGTTCAGCCTCGAGCGATCGGGACAAGTTGTTGACAGCCCGTCACTGCGATGAGCGTAGGTGGGAAACCGCGGTGACGGGAAGTCACCCAAGATCCACGTCAGTCGTCGAGTGCCCGCACCTGGGAGCTGCGCGTTGTGGTCGCACACAGCTCCTGTGATGGGACTTGTCTGCTATCTCTTCAAACACCTATTATAACTTCAAACAGCCTTTTTCTCGACATTTGCATATAGTGGATCTTTACACATAAGTCGCGGTTTAGATCCTGTGATCGAAGATGTCGCTGTTGTCGACGATCCGCAACAAAGCGGCTGCATTGTCACTCTTCGATCAGCACACTGAGCAGCGACCTTCGCGAGACGACATATTCCGCGAAACCTACCGTTTACCAGACAATGCCCATCTCCAGGCCTCTATATCTACAGAGTTCTCGCTCGAATCCTCGTCGTTATATTTCCCCGGAAAGTTGTTACTTTCGGAAGCCTACCTCGTTTTTGATTCTGTGGATGCCCGCGCCTGTTCTTTCATCATGCCTTTGGTCGCGATCCGCCGTGTCGAGCGCCTCGCGTCCAAATCTTACCTCTTCGCTCTCACAATTCAGACGTTACACGGTCTCAAATTCAATCTTCAGTTTGTTGGACTGCGATCTCAGATCGAACAGTTCTGCGACCGGCTAAAGCACAACTTACGTTCGAACGTCTCTGACATGCGGCTCCTCCGCAAATTCCTATCGACACTCTACTCAGAGTACATGCTTTCCGAAAAGACAGCTGCAATTGGTCCAGATGGGACTAAACGGGAGCCCATGCCTATGCCGGAGGGTGGTCTGGGGCAGATCTTCAAATATCCAGGTGACGCGAGAAAGTTGAGGGATAAATCAAAGCTGCGGTTGTGGGCCGAGTATCTGCGTGATCATGGACGGAATCTCACTATCATACGCCTGCCTACGTTTCAGAAACTTATTCGTGTAGGGCTGCCGAACAGGCTGCGCGGTGAAATCTGGGAACTAACTTCTGGATCAATGTACCTTCGACTAGCGAACCCGGATGTTTATCAATCACTGCAGAAGGAGTATGTCGGTCGTACGTCGCTGGCTATCGAAGAGATTGAGAAGGATCTCAATCGGTCCTTGCCGGAGTATCCTGCTTATCAATCTGAGGAAGGAATCGAACGCTTGCGACGAGTACTCACCATGTACAGTTGGCGGAATGAGTCAGTTGGATATTGTCAGGCGATGAATATTGTAGTTGCCGCGCTGTTAATGTATGTTCAGGAATTCTTACTACTTTGATTTGAATCATCGCTGATTTGCAACAGATATATGAACGAGGAGCAAGCATTCTGGTGTCTGTCGATGATGTGCGACCATCTTCTTCCCGGATACTACTCTCAGACTATGTATGGCACCTTGTTAGATCAGAAAGTTTTCGAGGCTCTTGTCGAGAAGACAATGCCAATTCTGTGGGATCATCTCGTCAAGTCCGATATCCAACTCTCTGTCGTGTCACTCCCTTGGTTTCTATCGCTCTACGTGAACTCCATGCCCCTCACCTTCGCGTTCCGTGTCCTTGACGTATTCTTCCTAGAGGGCCCGAAAGTCCTCTTCCAGATTGGTCTTGCAATTCTGCGCATCAATGGTGAGGAGCTTCTCGATGTCCACGACGACGGGTCTTTCATCTCCATTCTGAAAGACTATTTCTCCCGCCTCGACGAGTCTGCTCATCCGACCTCGCAGAATGAGAAATTGCGAGAAGTCACACGGTTCCAAGAACTGATGGTCGTGGCATTCAAGGAGTTCTCCGTGATCACCGACGACATCATCACAGAGCAGCGACGGAAACACAAGAACCACGTCCTCGAAGGAATCGAGTCCTTCGCTAAGCGTACCCAGCTCCGGAATCTGCACAAAACAGGCCACCTCTCTCAGACTGACCTGTCAAATATTTACGATCGATTTTTCCAGGCACTTCAGTCTTCGCGTTTGGGACTTGGGCCGACAAAGACTCTCATGGATTTGCAAACATTCCAGCTGTTCCTCTCTGGTATCGCGAAGTGGGCTGTTGAGCCGCACGACTTCTTACAACGATTATTCCACAGATGGGATGTGGAGCTCAGTGGCGGTTTATCACTTAATGATGTGGCGTCAGGCCTTGCGAGTATCATGGAAGAAGATATCATGGGAAGCATGGCGTATTTCTTCGAACTGTATGATGAGGATGGCGACGGAAAAGTCGATCGGGAAGGAATACTACAGATGTCTGAGGGACTGCTCTACATTACAAAGAACCTATCTCCGCCGCCAAGTGAGCTTGAGGAGAATGCAGGAACGAACGGTTCGACGCCGCCGTCTCCAGGAACTATTCCGGGCCAGCAACGGGAGGTGCAGGCGGACTACCTATCGTCCATTAGCGCGTTCATTCGCCGAGCATTTGAATACGCTACTCCCGACGATGCTCCGGAATCAGCTGACTCCAATAGTGCTTCGGAATCTCTCGTGCCTGTTGATTCAGCCTCCTCAACGAACAAAGTCAAAGCAAACATTGCCCTGGATCCCACGCACCCTCTCCATATCACTCTTCCCACATTCAGGATGGTCGTCCTAGCCGACGAAGCTCTCGAGCGATTTTTTGCGCACTCTTTTGCCGCATCGATAAAGCTTGCACCTGCAAAGGGAGGTATCCGCGAGAAGGGCACACTGCGCGACCTGTTTGACAACTTGGTCTCAGATAGTATGCGTGTCGCTGGAGAGGTTAAGCGTCGGATTGACGAGATGGAACGTCAAGCGCGTGAGCAACAGGCGAAAGAGGATGCGGCTGCGAGGGCGAATGGACAGCAACAACAGCAGCAGCAGCAGCATGGAGATGATGACGATGAAGATGATGAAGGAGTTGGCGAGCGCGATAGAGACGTGTTGGCTGGGTTGGAGATCGAGGGTGTCATGGATGTTCAGGATAAGCACCGGACACCGCCATCACTGCCTGCACTGGCGAAGGAGTAGTGCTTTTGCGAATTTATTTAGAGTGGGATATAATATGATGTCAGTGTCAGAAATACAGTACAAAATCCAAGTGGTGTTTTATTTTGTGGGTATCTATATTTTAATGAGGCGCGGTTTCAGACAAATACCGAGGTGTTTTTTTTGTCCCGTAATGCGTTTTGTGAATTTCGATCTATAGTTAAGTCAGTGATTTTGGGATTTGTTACTTGCTCGCTGTTTGTGTTTTTTTCGTTTTAACATTGATTGTTTCTTTAATATTTGAACTGATCCACACATCTTCGTTTGTGGAATGAAAGCATTCAACTCTCAGGTTCCTGCAGCATTCATCCGATCTATATACATAGAAAGCATACGGCAAATAAGGGTTATCCCATGCCACACCTAATGATAGTCCCATTGCAAGTCTAAACGAACGGTTGAAAACCGTGCCTCGCCCGTCCCCCCACTTGTTGATTACCCTTTAATTACGACTCATAGTTTCGAGATCTTCACCGCTCAACCACGCCTATTTATTCGGTATCGTCGTATCCTGTAAGTTGGACGCGCGCTCTCTTGGGTACTAATATTCACTTGTCAGTACATTCTGATTTTTTACTCCTCTGCTTATAGACCAAGGACTTACGCGGATAAGCGGTCGGAACGGGCTCATGGTTGCTGTAGAGAAACTTCAGGCGGAGAGGGTACACGGTCAATCCGAAGACGGGCAGGGAGAAACCGATCGCCAAGGGCCAGAAATATTGCGGCTGGGTGCGCGAGTAGAAGCGAAGGGTCTGCCGTATTCATTAGAAAAGTCGCAAAGAGCATGTCAGTAGGCAAAGATGCAAAGCGCGCGTTCAATTGAGCAAGCAATGAGATAGTCTTAGATCTCGCGCTGTAACATATTTCACGACGCTCCTTACACCGCGATCTCTCCAGAAAAGAGGGAACTTTACCTGAACTGGCGACTTTAAAAATGTTGGTCTCGGCGTCATGTTGTACTGCGTATCGTCTGGCTATCTTGGAAGGTCGAACGACAAAGAGCACGGAATCAGAGGAGAATTAGTTTCGAATGCTTTGGAGTCCAAGTTGGTGATGCCGCTTTCTGTGTGGTGGTTACCCTAACCCTGAGCACCCTAAATATCTATATTCTCCTGAGCTTGACGCTGACGAAATGAAGCTCCACTGATTGGCTGGTGCTAAATGCGTGTAGTCGACCCAAGTTAAACCGTAGTCGTTACGATGATGTGCGTGCGGTGGCCTAGGCAATTCTTAACAGTGTAAACTCATGATGGAGCATTTAGTTATACAAGCATGGTAGAGCTGGAGAACAGTTTGGCTGAGGCCGCTTTCTAAATCAGCTTTGGAGAGAGAAGCAGCTAATACTCTTATAAGCCATCATTAGATACTGAGAGTGTCTACAAGTAGCTAAGCTAGCGAAGCTTTCATATTCTTTCATCAGCAACGTCTCCTGCATCAATGTGGACCGTAGTCTTACGGATATTCTATTGGCCAGAATGGTTACTTTGCTATTACTTTTTACTTTTGCTTCATTTATCTGTTGTACGCTTTCCAGTATGTGGCAAGTTACTTATAGTCATCTGTTTTTCACTTTGGAGAGTCCCAATAGCAATATCCACTCTGCTGCTCTGAGTTAGTGTCGTCCAAATTAATTAGCATATATGCCATTTGGATCGACTCTATTAAGCTACTGCTGGATATGCTACTCATACAGTATCGCTGGCTATGCCAATAATTGAGCTTTTCTAAACTAGTCAGTTGTAGTGATATTGACAGATCGCTGTGGCTGAAAACGGTTCAGCGAGAATTTTAATACATATGGCCTAGATTGCTCTTTTGAAGAGTAACGAACACGAAACCGTTCCGAGCTCTGCATTCGCATTATCCATTTTCCATTCGGGATGCATCGAAGGTTAGACTTACATAATCACCACTGTTTAGAAACGGTTGCGATTTACAAGCTTTACAACTTTTTCACTGCAAGTCTAACTCTGATAGGCTTAGTGTGTGTAGCCAATTACGCTCGATCCCGCACCATCCGGCTCGGTGTTCGCCATCAAATATAGATACGGAAACTCCCAGGCACAAAGTTCGATACTCATGCTTTTCTTTCGGATTGGTTCACACTCCGAGCCAATTCGTCGCCTACTGCCTCTCCAACTTTGTCGACGTGCTCCTAATTTGTCGACCAATTATTATCAACACCAAATCCCAGATCCCATGGCCACCTCAGCAGTTGTGGGCGCGCTCGCGTGTCAAGTCGATTCATACCTCTGCACATTCGAGACCACAGTAGTGAGCTGTCGGCCCGCTACTTTGGTACCGATAAAAGGGAAGAAAACGAAGACCGCGACAATTCCGGCATTGGAGGAGGAAAAGCTTCGGTATGAGATCGAATTGAAGGATACGATTTTGTTCCCCGAGGGTAATGCACGTTCCGCAATTCACCTTTCACAGTACATCAACTAAATCGTAAACAGGAGGTGGTCAACCGTCTGATCATGGTGTTATGTCGACTAGAGAGGCAGCTATCCCCGTCGCCGTTGTCCGCCGCGACTCGCTCACGGCGCTGCACACAATCTCCACCCCGCTCGAGCCTGAAACTCCGGTCACCCTGACAGTCAACTGGACCCGGCGGTTCGACCACATGCAGCAACATAGCGGGCAACATCTCATATCTGCCATACTCGACAAGCGGGAAGTGCCTACTCTCGCATGGAATCTGGGGGAGAAAATTTCCTACGTCGAGTTAACACGCAAGCTTACAGAGGAGGAAGTTCAAGAAGTTGAGGACGAATGCAACGAAATCATCCGGACCGGTATCGATATCCGCGTGGAAGTCCCACATAAAGACCTCGTTAATAAGGATAATCTCCCAGATGACTACGACGCCGATCGTGGCATTCTCCGTGTTGTGCATATTGGTGATTTAGACTCGAATCCGTGCTGCGGGACACACTTAAGAAATACACTCGAGATGGGATCAATTGCGCTGTTGCACCAGGTGCCGATAAGGGGGACAAACAGTCGATTGCACTTTTTGATTGGCGATAGGGTGAGAAGCTATGCGAGGGAATCCAACGCGTTGCTGCGGACGCTGAATGCGAAGCTCTCCTGTCAGACAGAGGAGTTGGAGAGTAAGATTACAAGGATGGAGACACAGTTGAGAGATGCGTTGAAGCGAGAGAAGGTGTGGATGACCAATGTTGCGAAGATGGAGGCAGCCTGGGTGAGGGCGGAGCTCGCGGCGTCGAAGAAGGCGTATATTTACCGCCCCGACGTGTCTGGCATTGATTATTTCAATATGTTAATGGCTGAATTGGGAAAGTTGGAGCCGGGCAGTGGAGTTGTGTTGCTTGCTTCTGGATCGGGCAGGAATGCAGGAGCGTTGCTTGTCCTCGGTGATGGGGCTGACAAGATTGCCGCCAAAGTTATGGATGACGGCATCATCAAGGGCCTAAAGGGCGGCGGCAAGGGAGCCAAGTGGCAGGGAAAGATCGCGCAGTGGGGGAAGGGCGAAGCAGACGTTCTATCGGCGTTTTTCGAGAAATTGGAGATTTAGAGATGATTAGACTGATCCGGACTGCATATATAGGGAGTAACATTATTGGGTAGCCAGCGTGATTGCGTTTGACATGTAAAGAATGTTAATGAGATATGCATTTCCTGTGTTGTTCTATCTACTAGTAGAGTAGTGTATGTATCGGAAGGAAGTTGCGTGATTCCATTTTATACATATATTAAGTTTTTACATCGTTCAACATATCAGACATTCAAGCGCTCATCCTTATGCTTCCTGTACTTCTTTCTGTCATCCCTTGATGCGCCGTATCTGTACCCAACCTTTCCAGACTTACCCGGGACTGCTCTCCAAATGTACTTTTTCTCTTCAACGACGACCGCTCCTCGGGTATCCGCAAACGTCTTCTTCATATCAGCCTCCTGTTGCTCTTTGAGCAACTCCTTCGCAGGTTTGACCTCGAGGAACTCGGCCGCGTCGCGCGGTCCGAACGGCTCGGTTTCGGGCATTAGATGGAAGTTACTCTGGCCAGTTCCTGGTGGCATAATAATTTCCTCGGTTGACTCCACGCCTAACCGGTCCGCTAATGGCACCTGGGCGTTTTCTTCCCTGCGAACCTGTGATTCGAGACGGGCGTTCGTGATGGGAAGCATGAGGTACATTCGGTTTGCGAACCGCTCCACGTCTGGTGTAACTTTTCCCTGTTTGCAAAGTTAGAATCGTACGTCACCAAATGCATGCAACTGACGATTGTTTGTCTGCTGGATAGTTCGAAGGCTGTTGCTCAGAACGTGTAGTCTAACCATTAAACGTCTTCAAGACTAATCGAATTTTGTTGTTTATCTCATCATAAAAAACCTTCGCAATCACCATCCAGCAGACCCGTCACTATGGTATTAAATAAAGCAGGAATGGAAATAAAAAGATCTCTACCTCAGCCTCCCACTGTGCTTCTATCTCCGCCAATTTCACCGTCGCCTCAATCCGCTCCATCTTTATTCCAAGATTCGAGCTAATCCGTCTAGTAGGTTCATTATTTTTGTAACCTTGCAGAATCGCTGCCCGCAATGGTGCCGACAACATGAACGATGTCCGCGCAAACTCGTTCAGCGGGAAGGGCTTATACGTGTCCTCGTCGATGCGATGGAGCGCGCCCGCCGACCGTCGCTTCCGCATATCGAGCGCGCGCTGGCGGGAGACTTTGCCGCGTCGGAAGGGAATGTAGTTCGGAACATGGTCAGAGGGGGCGTAGCACAGCGGGTTCTCGCTGTAGTCGCCGTTGATAGCCTTTTGTCCGAACCATTCGAGCATCTGAGCTCGAGGAATTGTGTGTCTAGCGCTACTGCGGACCGAGTTGCGGGAAAGGTAGGCGCGGGAGTCAACTTTGGTGCCGCGGACTTGCTCGTAGATGACGGTTGTGTGTGAGGGCATGACACCTCGAGTACTCGCAACGAGGGCCTGTGGCCGGAGAAGCATTTTGCTGTGTATGCTTAGGGTGAAAGGGTGAGAGGAAATGGAGAAAAGAGAGGCAGGAGTTCAATTGAGTGAGCTCAAGAAAGTATTTTCTTGTCCGAGCACTCTCTCTGACTAGCAGTTATCAATAATTGATTCAAGTATGCCAATGATTCGAAGACAATTTTGTCCGGACGCGATCCGTAGCAATTTTTCGGATCCCATTTGAGTTGTCCGGGTGAACCAGCCAAAAGCCAATCCTCTCCAGCTCAAATGTCCCAGCATCTGGCATACATATGCCATATCAGCGACCCCCCTATAAAGTCCCACCGCAAGAAAATTTCTTTGCCCTTTTTTTTTTTTCTTCTTAATGACCTTCCAGCGTTTTACGTTGTACATGATGAAAACCAGGCGTTTGCTGTCGGATATGTGTCCAGGGACTTGTCCTTTGAGACCGCTATGTACGTGATGACGGCGTTCGGCGCACCTCTTGTTACGTTACTAGAACGCTCTTGGTACTTTCTGATCTAAAAAACATTCCGGCTGGTTAGAGTTACGGCAAGGTCAATTGATTGCATGGATGGAAGGCTGTGATTTGGTCTGGGTAGTTTGGAATAGAATTGGACGAGTTGCAATTTACTTCAACTGCGAATGGAAGCCTTGCAGACTTACATGAAATCACACTCCGTTGAACAAACTGAAACTAAGCACGAAGTAGTCACCGCTAAATCATAATCTATCTAATATTAGCTCCATGCTCCTTCCCTTGTCATTGTATGCAGTTGAAGTGGATCTGGCGCAATAGTCGGAGAGCGAGGAACTAGACCAACATTGCAGCGGTGCTCAGAAATAGCAACCGTCGAACTTCACTCCTCTTCCCAATCTTTCCTTCCTCATCGGATCACATCACCCCGCCGGCCAGGTGGAGCACCCGAGGCGCCCGACATATCTCGTCTATGGTGCACTGCTGTTACTATACTTCAGGCCACTCCGGTGCTCTGTATAGCTGGCGGAATAGGGACGGAGAGCTGCACAATACTGCTATGATGCGATCGCAAGGTTGCTATTTGGCCTGAGAGTCGCGGATGAGACGCACTGTCGCCACTACATCCGCAGGGTCTGAATTGATAGGCGCGTCGAAGTGAAATCAGATGTGGTCCTTATCTGTGAAAGAAGGCATCTCTTCGCGCCACGGCTCTCCTACATGAATATAGATACGATATCGTACATTGGTATGAAATCATCTCATCCCGTAATTACGCTTCAGGTTGTGAGACGCGGAACGCATCCGCTTTGCTGTAAGTCCAATATCACTCGTATATACTCTATCTGCGGTATGGACCGATTATCGACTAAGGATGCCTGTCCCGACGCTAATTGTCCGTACTTGTTGCAAGCAATTTGCTGTCTCCTGCCGCCTGGCTCCTGCCTCTTTTTCGCCAGCTCCTTATCGAGGATAGTGTGTCATGATTCATTCGTCAAATTGGTAAGGGTTTTGCTCAATTTCTTAAAACTCAGAAGTTCCACGTAATATGCCAAATGCATTAAAAGCAATACCCTAACCAAAGGTGCGGAGCATTTATCAGGTGGCCTCGGGTTTTTTTTTTTTGGCAGGGGGACCAAATGTACGACGCGAACGGAACCGTCGGAGATGCGGGCGCCGCCCCGCTTACTTCATTTGCTTCACGTGCATCTCCGCATCCGCTACGATGCCCCCATGATAACGCACACCCCACGTCTCGTCGGTGCAGTCGGCTCAACCTATCAGCCATCCTTAGTTTCATTCCGCAACTAATCATTCTCCTCGGAAGAACTTCTTCGATATTATATTTAATCACGAGAATCCTTCCTATTCTACGCACGCAATATTCCGATGGCACCGTCTGCCACACGAAAGCCGTTCGTCGGGGCTTTGGATACCGGAACGACTTCGACGAGGTGAGTGCGCGATCGTTGTCCGACTTCGGCCTATCGGGACATACCACTAATATCCTCCAGATTCATAATCTTCGATGACGAGGGAATCCCGCATGCCTCGCACCAGATCGAGTTCGCACAACAGTATCCTCATGTTGGGTGAGTAAGCTATTAGTTTGGACTGTCGTTTATTCATACTGACGTTGACTTTGCAGATGGCACGAGCAGGACCCGTTGGAGATTATACAATGTGCGAAGGATTGTATCGATGGGGCTGTGAAACAGTTTGTCGAGCAGGGTTACATCCCCGAGGATATCAAGGCCATTGGTATCACCAACCAGCGCGAGACGACTGTAAGTCCTTCTTATTTCGTATCAAAGACGTTGCTAACTCGCAACAGGTCGTCTGGGACTCCGCCACTGGAAAGCCTCTGTACAACGCCATTGCCTGGCCCGATACACGTACCTCCCGTCTCGTACACCACTTCAAGAATAAGCCTGGCGCCGAGAGTCTCGAGAGCACGTGCGGTCTACCTCTTTCGACGTATCCTTCTGCCCTCAAGCTTGTCTGGTTGATTCAGAACGTCAAGTCCGTGGCCGAGGCCCGCAAGCTGGGCACCCTCATGTTCGGTACTGTGGATACTTGGTTGGTGTACAACCTCACTGGTGGGGGCAGGCCAGGCACTGACACAAAATTTGTGACCGACACAACTAATGCGTCGCGGACTATGTTCTTGAACATTAACACTCTCCGCTACGACTCTTTCCTCCTCTCCTTCTTCGATGTTGACCAAGGCGTGAAGTTCCCTGAGGTGGTTTGTTCGTCCGACGACAAGGCCTACGGTGTGATCGTTGGTGGAGCGCTTGCCGACATGCCGATCACGTCGTGCTTGGGAGATCAGTCAGCCGCCCTTGTCGGTCAGCGGGCATTCTCCGTGGGTATGGGCAAGAATACCTATGGCACTGGCTTGTTTGTTCTGTACAACACCGGCGAGACTCCCGTCTTTTCGAAGAATGGTTTGCTCACAACTGTGGCCTACCACTTCAAGGGTCACAAGCCCGTATACGCGCTCGAAGGCTCCATCGCCGTCGGCGGATCCGCGGTGAAGTTCCTGCGTGACAACCTCAAACTGATCGACGAGTCTGATGGGGTCGGACAATTGGCCTCGAAGGTGTCAGACTCTGGCGGCGTCGTCTTCGTGACAGCTTTTTCCGGCTTGTTCGCACCGTACTGGATTGACGATACACAAGGCACTATCTTCGGAATCACAAACTACACCACCCGGGAACACATTGCGCGCGCAACAATCGAGGCGACGTGTTTTCAGACGCGCGCTGTCCTGGAAGCGATGGTGAAGGACTCGGGCTACGAGCTGAAGGCGCTCAAGGTCGACGGTGGAATGAGCAATTCCGACGTGTGCATGCAAATCCAGGCGGACGTGCTCGGGTTGGACGTTGTGAGGCCGCAGTACCGCGAGACTACCGCGCTGGGCGCTGCCATCGCTGCGGGTTTCGCGGTCGATGTGTGGCAGAGTTTTGAGGAGTTGAAGGAATTTGATGGGGCGGGCGAGACGACTTTTAAGCCGTCGATTTCGGAGCTGAAGAGGGAGAAGATGTATAAGCTCTGGGAGCGGGCCGTGTCGCGTTGTGGTGGCTGGCTGCAAGATGAGGATGACTTAGAGTACGAGAACTTCGATAAGGCGGAGGAGACGATGATCGAAGATACATTGACAGAGTTCGCGTTGGCGGACATGTAGTATAGCGGTACTGTGTGAATGCATGTTGAAGCATAACTTTGGTTTGTTCTGTGAGATTATATGGCGCGTTGGTCCATTTTTGCTTAAGAGCACTTTGTTTTTTTTCTTGGTTATCATACGTTATTTATTATTCTGTGCATTTACTGGGTTATTGTGATTTATTTATTAATTGAATCAGTGCTAAATTTGATGCAAACCCGTCCTTAATACCCTATTAATATACGCTATTTTTCAAATTTTCGTATCAGCCTTATGTCCTCGTAGATGCTTCTAAAGTATACGTCCACCTTTCTACCCCATCAATAAACAACTGATATTCCAACTTTGCGTTCCCATTCTTCCCCACCTCCATATTCACTTTGCCCACTTTGGAGTTCCCATCCGGCAAATACATTATCGTAACGTCCCCATCATCCCGCTGCTTGTGCGTCCGTATGGGCACATAAAACTGACTAAACGGACTCGTCGAAAACTCATATACATCGTCTCGGGCGTTCCCTGAGGGACTCGGGAATTTTATTGCCGCAGCCTCGTGCCTGTCACCCGAGAGGATCACCACACCTCCCCCTGCATTCCAGAGCCATTCGAGGACTTCCTGCCGTTCGTGGAGGTACCCAGCCCAGGTATCATACGTATCCACGCCACGCCAATTCTTAGTAAACGGGCAGGATGAGACTATGAACTTGAACGGCGCGTCGTGATGCTTTCTAAGCCACACTTTCAGGTCCTCAAGTTGGCGATCTCCGAGCATCGTCTTCCCCGGACCATCCGGTATGTGATTCAGTGACCTGTACGTCCGCGTATCCATCAAGAAAAAGGGGATGCCTTGCCGCTCGAACGCATAGTACGTCGTATTCTCACGAACAGGTTCTGGATTCCCCGCAGCCTGGTACTCCTTCCATGCGGATAATATCGCTGGTTTGTACAGCGGAAGTGACGCGGGGTCGTAGTCGTTTATGATTTCGTGGTCGTCGAATACGTGGATAGTGGGAAGATTGTTGAAGCCCGTGGCGACAAGCTCGGCGTATACCTGACGGTAGTGTCTCCGGTAGGATTCGGGGTCTCTACCCATCAGTCGCGGGACGTCCGCGTAGGTGAAATCACCGAGAAAGAGGAAGAAGTCTACAGTGGGGAGCAGGAAAGAATTGATGCGGTAGCCGTGGATGGTGAAGGGGTGATCGAAAGGGGAGTACGGCACCCGGCTGAGGTGAGTTAGCAAAAAAGTAAACATTTCCTGTGATTAGGTATACTCACGCTTTGATGCACGACGAGCTGAGAAAGCTGAACTTTCCACTCTTCTCCTGCGCGGTGGTGAAGGTCCCGTTTAGTCGTCTAGTCACAAACGCATATGTCGTCCCGGGCTTCAATCCAGTAATTTCCACGGGAACGGTAAAATCAGTGCTCTCATCCAACTCCTTCACAATCTCAGCGGTATCCCACCCTTCAATCTCCGGATATACAAACACATTCGCAACAAGCGTGTTCGGAACTTCCCGATACCTCACCAAAACAGGGAACGACTCGGTCTCTCTTATTATAAGACGCGCCGACCGCGAAGACACGTAACCTAAACGCGCAAAGGAGAGTTCATGTTCAGGGTACAGGTAAAATGAGGTGTATATCAAGTCCACAGAGAACAACACCACTACCAAATTGAGGATCAGGCTTAGAATGGAGAGACCGGATCTTGTGCTGGACGGGACGCCCCAGAGAAAAATTGACCATGGTGCGTGGTCTTTGTGCAACGGCCGTGACGCAGAAACAATTACAGTTTCACTTTCGGTCTTTTCGGTGATTATTTCGAGACCGGAGGATGCTGCATCATTGGTGGTAGCTGTGATCGTGATGGAGACGGCCCTCGTGTCTTTTGTTACCGCGTCTGATTTGGAGGTAAACAGAGCAAAGAATGACGCGACGTAGATAGCTGCGGAAGTAAAGATGATGGGCGGGAATATACTTGACGGGAACTACATTCAATTAACGTTCCGGATCATTGGGCAAGAAGTAGTTAACGAAAGATGTATGTACCCAACGCAGGAAAAAATAACCCACAAGTCTCACCAAGGTTGACGAAGTTGCGCAAGCGGAGAGGAGGATCTTGTTTTCTGAAACCATATATCAGTGTATCCTGTATCTGTATCAAATATAATAGACTCTAGAACCGTAGACTAAGATCTAAAGAACGTAGAGTAAAGCCAGGGATCAAATCATTGGAGACGAACCGACCTGGCAGACAAGCTGCCGCTGGAGATGAGGCAAACAAGCTCGGAGATGAGGCAAACAAACTGCCGTTGGGACTTGGGGCCGGCGGCGCGTCATTACTTTCATATACAAGGGTCCAGTACCAAACCAACTGCTGTGCGGCATATGGCTTAAACACCATAGCATTAAATCACCCACAACAAGCCAATCAGCTTTAGCATGAAAGCAGCCAATCGTGGCCATCGTACCTGACTGAGCACACGTCGTGTGCACTAATAGGGCTTTAAGTCTCATCTCTTAGCTGCTGTTACTCCGTAACAGCCACCGGAACTGAGAACGGACCATGCCTTGTACAGCACCAGCCTGAAACCGTCGAACTGGATGTCGGGTTCCAAAGATTCACGGAATATGATCGCGAACAAGCTGTCAAATTTCGATCAAAACTCACACAGAGGTTTCTTGCTTTTACCACCCGTACCGCAAAGAATACATACAGCGCAATGAGTAGCTTGCTGACACAGTTTTTCGAGGCGATTGTCCCTGCCGTTAAGGCTGAGGAGCCCGAGGTAAGTTGTTCCTGTTTTGTGGACCCTTTAAGTGGATGCTTGAGGAAGGGGATGGGGCGGAACGTACGGCGTGTGTGCATTAGGGAAAACCAAAACGTGTTATTTAAATTCGACAATGAAAGAGAATCGATGCTCAGTAGCGATACATGAGTCTTTTCTTAGACAAAGACTTGCGAGTTGAAGCGGTGCGATATTTTGATCGGATTGCAACCAAAGCACCAATTCAACAATTCACAACAACTAGATCAATTTGGGAAGGGATGTATCTCACGGATTGGAGGAAATAAGTCAGATTGTGGATCAGACAGTAATCAATCTCGCATTCTACTCTTGCTGCACACGCCGTCCCGTCTTCGTGGGAGCTATCGATCTACCTCGTCTGGAGTTAGTACATCTCGCTAACGATCACCACAGGCAGAGGAACTCGTCGAAGAGGCCGTCGAGGAGGAGGAGGAAGAAGAGGAGGAACCCGAGGATGTATTTCCTGCGATCCAGGCCGGTGTGTAACAAGGAATTCGTCAAGTTTTCAAGCCAGTATTTCTAATTTATCTGAATCTGCAGAGTGTGCCGAGACGAAGATATGTCATCCGTTCAAACATCACTTCGATGAGTGCGTGGAACGGGTTACAAAGGCACAGGAGGAGGAGGGATACGCCGAGCTAGAATATAAGGAAGATTGCGTCGAGGAATTGTAAGTACTTGATTTTTTGCTTTCAATGTCGCTCAAATGCGAAGTTGCTAACTCGCTTCTCTCCAGCTTCCACCTCTCGCATTGCGTCAACGACTGCGCGGCCCCCAAACTCTTTGCCACACTAAAATAGACTACAACCCACACGCTCTTCCTGCTCCCTCAGGTAACACAACCGTTCACGACCGCATGATTTCAATACTTAGAGAGCAGACGATGGAAATTTATACTCTTAGTGATCTATATGGGAAGAAACACGGTTTAAATTGTTATCTTGTCTGTACAGATGCTATTTGTCTTTGATATTATTATATATATGCGGTGATGATTTCTTGAATCGCTATTTATTTGGAATTCAATATCTATCCATACTGCTGACAGTTCGTCATTTTGGTTGATCGATTGCTGAATGTCTGTCACTTTTTGTATCTGGCAAGTCCAGAACACGTGCGTTCAGCGTTTTAGTTGTTATTAACCATCCTGTTGGCCCGTATTCTAAAATGGCCTTTTACTTTCCCCCTCTTTCCATTGGGGAGGCAACGTCTACAGCTTGTCCTTTGTCACCTATATCACAGAGACAAACAGCTGTTGCCATTACCGTCCAACAAAAGTACGTAAGTCTAAGGCGTGATCGTAACAGTATCGCTTCCTAATTTTCCATTAAAATTCATCGTGATTCAGCTATTCAGCTTGTGCAGCATTTGTAGCGAGTGCATCGCAATAGCACTTATACTTGCAGTAAGAATAACAAGACAAACTCATTCAGAGGGATGTTGGTGTTTTCAATTCCCATGTTGCTTCATGGTCAAGATAGCAGTGCTCGGGCGACAACGAGATTCGGTCATGGCATGTTGCTCCTCAATAATGGCATTTATGAACACCAATTGATAGCTCTTTTTGTCTGGTTATTTATGAAAGCAAGAATCCTTTGGCTCGTGGGATAGAGACTGAGGGACACAGTCTTGATTTATCGTGCAATACTTTTTGGCTATGTAGTACGATAAAAGAGCGACTACGTCCTGGTACAAATTTGCACTGTCCCTACGTCCTAACTTGCCACTTTTATTGAGATAAGATTCAGCACGCTGGATAAATATCATTTCTGTCTCGGGAGCCTTGAATTGAGATTCACTGAAAGAGTTTAACGATCGATGGAACGCTTGGGGTTAGGGATCTTTGGCTCCTGTCTGGTCAACCGCCTAGTCATCCCCGTGTCTGTTTTTTCCATATTGTCCCAATTACGTGGAGAGATGGCGGGAATCATTTTAAGAGAGTTATTATACTGCTAACTGCTTTTAGATGTGGGAAATGGTGTTTGGAAACAGGCAAAGAATGCAATATCCATAAGCAGAGATGTCTAAATTGGCTAACCACCTTACCTGTTTCATTGTCTGCCTCGGCTTAGTTCCGCCTTGTCGTTCCTATGTCTGTAAGTGACTGGGATTCAACTTCATTGTTATGGTTGCGATATATTTCCTACGGCCTCCGGATACATGTATCACTCCAGCGAAGGAGTCGCCATGACATCCTCTCTTGTAGTTGGGATGGTACTCTGACATGGAATGGGATGGGAATCTCACCAGTTCAAACGGCAGCAAGGAGTCTGATCCAACTTCATCGCACCTGAATTACCAGAAAGATCGACATGGTCACTTCAATTCATGGCAGAGATATAGAATGGAAATACTTCTAGTTCCGAGCGACATTAAATATATACCGTTCGTACGCTAATGATACTGGACTGCGCTTTTGCTGGATCCCCTTGCAGGGACGTATTCAAAGGTTTGTATGCTGTCGACGAATATTCTCACTTCTCTTTCTTCTCAAATGCGAATATCGAATCTTCTGCCTGAATGACCATAGCAGACAGCGGGATGTGTTCAATCCTTCAATGATTTGGAGTTCACAAAGTACATTATTAATCTCTTCAGCAAATACGTTACACATATTAATGATGAACCGAGTAGCAACTGCCCATGGGACAGCTCAAGGTGAACCTTAAAGTCATACAAATAAAAGGAAATGGTTCAAGCAAAGGACAGACGGTCGAAAGCGATTTAAATAGCGGACTACACAAATCAAACCAATCTGGAACATTGACAACTGCCATGGAATATTTGAAAAGAAATCTGGCGTATGTTGAAAGTACAGTATATACTGCGTGTACACATAAGTTAGATTGAACCCAATTGGAAACCTAGAGGCAAGGTTAGGGTCCTATCTAACTTCATCACGTGCAGAACTGTCAGAATAGGGTAGTTAGCCCTGGCTACAGCCTGGAACTTCACACGAACTCCGCCGCCGAATCAATATCAATGGCGGACCTCCGATATGTCGAATGAGAGACGCGGCAATTGCAAAGACATAACTCCATAACTCTACAGACGTCTACTCTCTTACATCAATAGATCCTGGATGTGAATACCAATATAGTTCTACAGTAACGAATCGGAGAATTACATAAAATACCGGCAAGGGTTGCCTGGTTCCGTCGACACGGGCGAAGTTCTTAACGACCTGACGGCGGCGTAATACTAGAACGAATTACGAATTCGGCATACTTGGCGATTCCTAACTCTTGATTTTACTTGTACGGGTTATACTGAACGCTGGAATCCCGCTTTTGGCGTATCAAATCATACTGGATTTACCATCAAGTTTATCTACTCCTCCCAGTCGTCACAGTTAACGAGATTAGCAGTCACCATGGGCTCCTGCATATCAACAGAGCAGTCCCAGGAGGTCCAGGAAAGAAAAAGGAGCGCCCAAATAGACAAGATGATCGAGGAGGATCAGAAACGCGCACAGAAAGTATGCAAGGTCCTGTTATTAGGTGAGTCTATTTCCTCGTCCTCCCACCCTCCTCTCTCTCTTTCTATATCTCTCAATTACTAACGAAGTCCAGGGTCCGGTGAGAGCGGGAAATCTACGATCGTCAAACAGATGAAGATTATACATCACAATGGTTATACTACGGAGGAGCTCGCACTATACCGGGGGACGATCTACAAAAACTTGTTGGAGTCGATCCGCGGCCTGATTGACGGGATGCTGTATTTGGGATTGCAACCGGTGAAGGACAATAACAAGGTGTGCTCTCTAGTATGATTATATCGGCGCCATAGGTGCTAATTTTATACAGGATGCCCTTAACTTTCTCCTTGATCTTCATCTAGATTCCGACCCCAAATCCATGCTCGACCCGAAAATCACCAAAGCAATAGAGGCTCTGTACGCGGATCCAATAATAACTGATGTTCTCGATCGCCAGACCGAGTTCTATCTAATGGACTCGGCCGTCTACTTTCTTGACAGTACTGCCCGCATTGGCACCGCAGCCTATCTCCCCACTGAAACCGACGTGCTCCGCGCGCGCATCAAAACTACGGGTATCTTTGAGACAAAGTTCCCCATGAACCAGTTGACGATTCACATGTTCGACGTTGGCGGGCAGCGCAGCGAGCGAAAAAAGTGGATACATTGTTTTGAGGGTGTGACACTGATTATATTCTGCATCGCACTAAGCGAGTACGATCAAGTGTTACTCGAGGATTCAGGGACGAATCGGATGCTTGAGAGCATGCTTCTGTTTGACTCTGTCGTCAACAGTCGGTGGTTCGTGCGGAGTAGCATCGTACTCTTTTTGAATAAGGTGGATGTGTTTCAGAAAAAGTTGAAGAAGGTGCCCCTAGAGCTGTGGTTTAATGACTATGACGGCGGTGATGATTTGAATAAGGCGGCAAAGTTTATCCTATGGAGGTTTACGCAATTGAATAGGGGTGGCCTAAATATCTATCCACAGTAAGTGCCGGCTGGGTTAGCTTTGAATTTTATGTTTACGGACGATTCTAACCGGTAGTTTAGTCTTACGCAAGCGACGAATACAAGCAACATCCGTTTGGTATTCGCAGCAGTAGAGGAAACGATTCTTCAAAACTCGCTCAAGGATTCGGGGATCTTATAAGGTCTCCCTCATTAAACTTATACCTTTGGCAATCTGTGTCGTCTCGGTAGAATATTCGATTCACAGAACCTCTTGCTTGGAGTATTAATTCGTAAGATAGTGTAGTTCTGCTAGTTTTAACAGTTTCCATTTGACAATGGATATTATTCTTCTATTTCGCGACATTCATGTATAGTATTGTGCATTGCTTTTTTACCTCGAAACGGTTGTTGTTCTTGCTGCATCGCGTTAGTAGACTCTGGTCATATTTATCGGGTTTTGCTTGTCTTAGTTTCCATTCAAAGTCTTGATATACGGTAGTTTTTGCTTTTGAATTTGTGTGTGCAAGTAAGGATACTGCGTACGTGCGTGTGTAAGATTCGTTATATGCAACGTACAACTGAAATTGGCTATAACTACATTCTTAAAATGTAGCTTGGAGCCTCGACATTCGCAGTTCAAGCTCCAAGTTCCATTCTTCCAGACATTAACATCGAACATCGAGTGTCACCGCTTTCTATTCTTCTTTTGATCGAAAGCCGGATCTCGGCAATATCATCAGTCTCTTATTGGACTATCATTCGAACCCCGTAGGGCGCTCGAGTGGACCGGAAGCAGTAGACATTGTGGAGAGCCATCGTAGTCCATGTCCCTCTGCAGTGATTTGTAGAAGGGAGAGAGTCAGACAGTATCAATGTCGACTGCCTGGAAGTAGTCGAGCCTAGAAAACGTGCATTCGTGCTTCTAGTGCATCGCAATCGGTATCGCGGAAGCTGTCTGGTCATATTTGGTGACTGGATCTCCACCATTCATGAACCATGACTATCGATGAAGATGGACGTGAACAGTCGAATTAGATAAAGGCTTCCCGCAAGAGTTAATAGTTAAAAGTGCAGCAAAGTTGTGGAGAGGAGCTTGTAGTGTCTGGCTACTCGAATAAGCTGCGGCGCGTGCGATGGGCAGCTGTCAATTGTGGGGAAACAATTGGCTTCGCACTCCGGAACTACTTCGGATGAATCCACGAGCATCACGTAGTCATGTCCAAAACAAGTGAATATACAAAATCGGCTATTTCCAATTTCGTAGCTATTTGTTACTCTTCACCGTACTTAAGAGGCGGCGCCGTACCCACCAGCATAGTACGAAGTAGAGAGCCCCTCAGTATTCTTAAATTTCAATGCAGACCACTAGAATCAGTGGAAAATGACGTTAAAGATCATCATATCTGTTATAGGATGATATTTCGATATTTGTCGTTGCGTTGAAATTGTTTTAGGGCGAGGTCGGTAGCAACAAAACGAGATGCACCAGATTGGCCTACTCGAATTACTGCACAGGTGAGAAAACTTTAGGAACAATTTTGGTGGGAGAAAGCAGTTTTGATTGACCCTGACCCTTACGATCCCCGAATCCATAGCTCACATATCGCATCTTAGGGTGGGATTCGGGCGCTCGTCGGGTTCCAATTATTCATGTTCCGACCTTAGCCAAGAGCTACCGACGTACCACCGACAAGTATTTTTTCCTTCGTTATGGATAGGGCATG
This sequence comes from Lipomyces lipofer, assembly GCA_003705915.2. Taxonomy (NCBI): domain Eukaryota; kingdom Fungi; phylum Ascomycota; class Lipomycetes; order Lipomycetales; family Lipomycetaceae; genus Lipomyces; species Lipomyces lipofer. The sequence goes on along the minus strand of PPJX02000058.1, from coordinate 65,228 downwards.
TGATCAGTGCTCATTTCGCAAGGTTAAGGTGAGTGTCGTAGAGATAATTTAGTATGTTAGGAGTTGTATAGATTGATATGCTGACAATTGACAGTGCGACCGGAAATCTCCTTGCACCAAATGTGTCTCTCTTTCGATAGGGTGCTCATATGAAAAACCGAGGCGGAAGAAAGGACCGAGCGGAAAGTAAGTCTTACGTCACTATATCCTGAAATGGCTCTGCTTCCTGAGATTGACCGGCCATGTAGGCGAATCGGTCAGTTACGTGCGTTAAACTCCCTGTCGGCATCACAGTGTACTGGTTCTTCAGCGGTCTCTATTGCTACAGCAGGCGCAACGCAATCAAAATCACCGTTGCCAATATCGTCGTCTTCTCCTCTGTGTGTATCGATACCATCTCCCCCTTCACCGTTGTCAACATTGTTATCGGCCCCGTCAATATCCGCTCCGCGCCTGCCCATATTCTCATCGAGTCTGGTATTCTCCTTCTCCTCAGAATATGCCACACCGCCAGACGACTCAGTGTTCTTCCCATCAGCCACTACTGTACCATGGCCATCGACCATCTCAAATGACGTCCTCGACTTCCTCATCTCGACCTATTTCCACCGCATCGCCACTTTTCTGCCCATACTCAACAAACCTTCTTTCCTGGCGCGTGTCACCGCAAATGAACACTCCAGAAACTCTCACTTCGGCGCACTCGTCCTTTCCCTATGCGCGTTCTCGCTCATCCAGCCGATAGTCAAGGAAGACAGCAGAATGCTCAACGACAAACGTGCCTTGCGAGAACGCACGCAAATTGCGCACAATCTTATGGCGTCCGCGATCTCGATGCGAGATAGTGAGCCTACGTTCGCGGAGACGCCGTCTCTTGATAACGTGCTGACTTCATTTTTCCTGTTTTCGACGCTGTTCGGATGCCAATTGCACCGGGCAGCATGGTTCAGGCTGCAGGAAGCTGTAACTCTTGCCGATATCATGGGCTTGCGGTGCCCGCCTGAGAGTTGGGGACCGACGCTGACGGCAGAGGAGCGCGAACAAAGGGTCAGCGTGTACTGGGTACTGGCTGTTACGGAAAGGTGTGCGTTGGTGTAAAAACTCTAGTTTAAAACGTCTTTTAACTGTGTTAGGGCATACGCGCTACAAAGGCATCACTCGCTGCTTCGACCGTCGTCTGGATTGAATCGACCGTCGACGGTTGCGACCGTCAACTCATCGCGTCTGCACGCGGCGTCCGGACTCGACAAGATGGTCGGCTTATTTGACGTGATCGACGAGGACGTGATCGATTGCTGGAACGGGCGCTGCACGAAGGACCAGCAGACGTGCCACAAGCTGACGACGCAGGGCGTGGTGCTCATGCACAACGCGGTTGCGAAAGCCTACCACGGTAATGCCGACGACGATTGCGAGCTTGACGAGGCGCAGCGCGCGGATCTTGCAATCACGCAGCAGTGGCTGCACAACCGGCTCTGGCAGCTCTGCCTCTCGCATGGCCTTCTGGGGGGCACGACCGGAATGCCGGAAGAGGCCGATGAGATGGCGCTTACGTACGCTTTCGGAATCGCGCGGGTCACGATCAGAATTTGCAAGGAGCTATCGATGGAGAGCATGGAGGTACACGGGATCGGTATCGTAGAGAAACTGTACGACATTGCCAACAGCGTCGTGAACCTGCTCTCGTGCTTCCCGTGGCTCGAGGGACAGATCCGCTATGGCCAGGACGAGGTGCAGCTCGAGCGTGAAGTTCTGAACCAGTTTATTGCGATCTTGGCGACGTTCAGGAGTGGGCAGCATCCATATTTGATCCCTCTCATGCAGGACGTGACCAATTTGCCGTTGGTAACTTAGCAGGAGAAAGGCGTTCGTTGGGTGGATTTGTGGAGTAAAAATTTAATTTCATAAGGAAGCAATTTTTATATTAATCTATGATTTTAAAATTCGAGCGTAGTATTACAGAGATTGCACAATGTATAATCTATTTCATACCTCCAAATCATTGAATAGGAAAGTTTGTGATCGGTGTTGATGCGGTCAGTACTTGATCGTGACCGGTTATTTGTGCAGTTATGCTATGCCTATTCGCCTCGGTGCCTGTGCGATTTGCGACGTCTGCATCGGTGCAAGCTGTCTGGCTTCAATTGCAGCGTGTAGCTAAAACAGATGGCCGTCCGATACTTTTAATAGATACTTACCACTCGAATATATCGATTCGGCTGCATTCTATCTACGAGGTGTCATTACTGGATTAGTTACTCCAGGATTTCATTCAGGGGTAATTTCCCCGCATCATCGGATCTACTTCGGATTCTCACTACTAATTAGCCCTTAGCCACCTTAGCATTACATCGTCTTCGCCTCGTTACCAGCACCTACGTTCGTCTTCGCCCCCATCTTCATTACGACTCGAAGCGGATGGCGGCTTGAAGTTATTGACTATACGGAAAGACGAGAAAATAAAGAAGGGTAGGGTTTTATAAAATGGTCGAAGATCAATTGGCTTTGGCTCCACGATAAACATGGCCGGCAAGGGAATACCAATCCAGCCGTCTCTCGAAAGGATGGACGATAGAATTAACGAAACGACATCGACACTGGACTCCGACGCGCCCCGCACCGTCCGCGTGGTCAACTTCATGCTGTTGTTTCAATAGCTGTGTTCGGTGCGTCGAGCCTGTTATTCGGCTTCGACAACTACGTCGTGTCGCCCATCGCTGCCCTCGAGCCGTTCGTACGTATCAACTTACATACCTCTGCGTCCCCAGCTAACTCGCCTAGATCGATAAATTCCAGGGACTGAATCCTCACACGGGAGCGTATTCCTTTACCGCACGCAACCAAAGTCTTATCTTCTCTGTCCCCCTCGTAGGCACCATTGTTGGCGCTTGGTCAGCTTCACCGATACAGGAGCGGTTAGGGCGCAAGTGGTCGCTCGTCTGGTGCTATATCATTTCGATTGGCGGCGTGTTTCTTCAGCTGTTTGCGACCAATTTGGCCATGTTCGTGTGCGGCCGCATGTGGAACGGGCTCGGTTACGGCTGCGCGATGGCTATCTCGCCACTGTATCTGTCCGACATTGTCCCCGCGTCGATGCGCGGTCGCGCCGTGTCATCTCAAAATATCCTGACCGTATTCTCGAGCGTGATTTCGACTGTCGTCGTTAACGCGACCTCCCAATTCGACGACAAACGGTCGTATATGATCCCGCTCGGCGTGCAGGGCGCCTTGCCTATTGTGCTGATTCCCTTCACCATGGTCCTGCCGGAAAGCCCCATCCGGCTTCTATCGAAGGGTCGGGATGAGGAGGCTCTCAGCAACCTGCGGCGGCTGCGAGCATACACGGATGAGGAGCTTGTTGCCGAATTTGAGGTCATGAAAGCAGCCGAGGCAGAAGAGCGCAAGATGGCACAGAGCGCAAAGTTCTGGGAGATCTTCAACCGCGCCAACCTCAAGCGTACCATCACCACCGGCAGCCTCTTTTCCTTCAACCAGATTTCGGGTGTCATCCTCTCGACAACATACGCCACCATCTTCCTCCAGCAGATTGGTGTCGGCAATCCATTCCAGCTCACGGTTGCGGCTGCGTGCTGCCAACTCTTAGGCACTATGATTGCTCCCTTCGCTCTCGACCTGGCTGGCCGTCGCCCTGTCGCGCTCGTCGGCATGACCTCTCTCGCTGTCATTGATTTTGTGGCGGGGGCCCTCGCATTTAAGCGTGGCAACCACAGTTTCGGTCTTGCGATAGCTATCCTTTCCTTTATTTTTAATATCATTTGGTCCGCTTCATTTTATGGCCTCTCAATTGTCATCCCCTCCGAGGTCCCCACGGCGCGCCTGCGCAATTACACCATGTCCTACACTGTGGGGTGGTGCCAGACGACTGCGGTCATTACGACGTTTGTGGTCCCTCAGCTGACGAGTGCGGGTGCGGCCAATTTGGGCGCGAAGACGTATCTCGTTTTTGGTGGCTGCATGATTTGCATCATCACTTTCACGTACTTCATGATTCCAGAGACCAAGGGACGCACGTTTGCGGAAATCGACGAACTGTATGCCAGAAAGGTACCTGTATGGAAATGGAAGAGCTACAAGATTGGGGATGTTCCCATTCAGATTGAGAAGGGGTGATTAGGGAACTTTTAACTCGCTTTACTGAATGAGTATAATTGGTTTGGTATGTAGTTTGTCTAATGAAACAATTTTTGCTGTCGTTAGGCCTTAATCTTCGACTGATGAACTGCATAACCTGCGCTTATGTTAACGATTCAATTTTTTTTTTAATTTGATGGCTGTGTCTTGTATTAGTATGATACAAACTGTAGAATCTAAAGCTTGAATCCCTACTAACGACATCGTGTATCACACCTGCAGACCACAAAAGCACGGAAGACAAACCCAAGGAAACCACGAAGGAGCAATGTAATATTGCTAGGCAAAAAACACACCATCGAAAGGCCAGCAAAAGAAGCATCAATGCCCAAGAGCCGAAGCCAATAGAGTTTACAGGGTAGGTAATGCGCCTCACCACCCTGCATTCGGAACCTCGGGAACTCGCAGCCCTGGGCGCCACATAATTCTTGTCCTGATAGCTGACACCCCGAGGTAGACCCGCTGGGCGCTAGACCTTCGCCGCGTATCTTTACAACTCAAGCCATTCGCATTTAGTTCGCGCCGGCCTATTTCGTGATAAGTTAGCGAGCCGTCTTGGCCGAAGTAATCCCGATGTCTGCACGGGACTTCGAGGGCAATCTCGCATACTAATATTATGAGATTTCCGCGTTGGACTTGCTTCCAGCAATCCTCAAGTGTGACAGTAATGTTGCAATGGTCCTAGCCAGCAGTACAGCGGAAGAAGCGACCCCCCTTACTGCTCTTTCGTCGTCGGCTTCATTCCTCCGCTGGCGACCACGATTCCATCTCCTCCCCTCTCATGGATGGATGAACGACCCCTGTGCGCCGGTATACGACAGTGACAGACGCGTCTATCGAGTATTCTTCCAGTGGAACCCGCACTCTGCAGTCTGGGACAACATCTCGTGGGGGAGTGCCATCTCGACAAATCTCCTCGATTGGACCGTCTCCTCTACTCCCGTTCTCGTGCCAACAACCCCGTATGATTCAAGTGGAATCTTCACAGGATGCGCCCTTCCATCCACAGCCTCGAAGCCGCTGATGGTGTACTACACATCTGTTGCACGACTACCAATTCACTGTACTTTGCCCTATGATCTGGGCAGTGAGAGCTTGAGCATAGCCTTTTCGGCAGATGGCGGCAGGAGCTGGACGCGGCACGAAAAAAACCCAATACTCGCGCCACCACCAGACATGGGCGACGTCACTGGGTGGCGTGATCCGTTTGTATCGTCCTGGCGTGCGATGGACCGCGCGTTAGGTCGCAGCACCGCGCCGGGACTCTATGGGCTCCTCTCCGGTGGCTTTCGGCACGCAAGTCCGACTGTGTTTCTCTATTCCATTGACGCTGAGGACGCAACCAAGTGGACGTACGAAGGGCCGCTGATGACGGTTGGAATTAACTCGAGAAAGTCCCGCTGGTCGGGCTACTCGGGTGTAAACTGGGAGGTCACAACTTTTTTCAGTCTACGAGACGGCGATGGCGTGTTCAAGGAGTTCCTTCTCACCAGCGCGGAGGGTGTCAAAAATGCGAATCCAGTCATTTCGAGGTCGCAACTCTGGCTTTCTGGTAAAGTCGAGCGAAATACGGACGGGCAAGTCCGTATGAGCCACGATTTTGGAGGGATCTTTGACCATGGAGACTTCTACGCCGCCAACATATTCCGTGACCCTACACTGGATGAAGATGTTGTGGTCGTGTGGGGATGGGTGACGGAAGACGCGCTCCCGATAGACCTCAAAATTCGCCAGAGCTGGAGTGGTAGTATGTCCTTACCTCGCGTTGCTCGTGTCGTCAGTGTGAGGAATGTTATAGGGGCTCTGGTGTCAGATCTCGCGGACCTGACCAACTGCGACATCCGACCAGAAGTTGAACAGAGCACGGCGTTTAGTGTGAGCACTCTCGGCGTGGAAGTTCATCCTGCGTACTTGGCGGCACTAAGGAGTCGTGCCAAGCGCGTCCTTATGATTCCAGAGACCATATTCGTGGAGACTGGCGAATCTGACTGCATGGTCGACAGCGCAACCTGGGAACTGGAAACGGAGATCATCATCGGGCAACATTGCCGTAGCGTCGGCATTCTGGCGCTGCATTCACCGGACTACCAATTGCAAACGAGGCTATCTTTCTCCCCGTCGGGCGAGAGTTTCACCGTCGATCGCTCGGGCTCGAGCAATGTTCATCCAGAGATCCAGAAGCACCCTTACACTGCGCCTCACACACTCTTCACGACTCGTGATATACATTCCGGCGAGGAAAGAAGGGAATCGCTGAAGATGCATGTGTTCTGCGACCGCAGCGTGATCGAGGTATTCTTGAACGGACGAACGGCGTTGACGGCAAGAGTGTATCCGGATGACGATACATGTATCGGTGTGTCATTGTTTGCCGAGGTGGAGGACAATGGCGCGAGAGCTGGACAGGAGTCTGTGGCGATATTTAGGAACACGACGGTGTCGTTGGGTGCAAATGCGATTATAAATGTGGAATAGAGTCTTTTTGTTTTAAATTGAGGTTTAGATAGAATTATGTTGTACAATCAATCTAATGTCTCGACGAATACATACTACGTTGCGTTGTGTCATATTTTGTGCACCGGCAGGAAGAATGCATCAAACCCAAATACGTTACCCAGTTCCAGGTTAGGGTCGTCGTCAACGCGACGCAATTGCCACGGCCAAAGTGGGATTCGTTTCACCACTCCACCCAGCCGCGTCCCAATCCGCTCCGCCGTTTCGATATTTCTCCCCTCCTTCCAGCCTGCTTGTCTTCGCCATGCCGTCGGCAGATAGCTCCTCGGATTCTTTGGCCTCAACGTATGTGTAATTATTCCTTCGCTTGTAAGAGGTCGTGTGTATCTTTTGGGAAAGATTCAAGTCGATATGGCTTCTGGTTTTATCCACTGTCATGCGCACTTTCGGGGGAGATGGAAGTAGATTTATGCTAACATTGCGTGATCCTATAAGATGGGCGATTGTCGAGCTCGGAATCGAAAAGGTTTTGGCGAAGAACCTCGAGGAGGGATTAACTCCTGCTTTGGTACGTAACATCTACATCGCGAATGAATTTACTGATACTGCGCCAAGCTTTAATGATCTGATTTGTCTCTAACTAACTTTTATTATGCAGTACATGAAAATCTATACGTGAGTATATGTCTTCGCCCTGTTTCGGGCTTCTCTTGAGATCGCGGTCAGGTCGTGGTGCTAACGCTGAATTCGCGGCGCCCCTTTAGTGCCATTTACCAGTTCTGTACAGCCGCGAGACCAAGTCAACAAGTTGGACATCCTGCCCCTGCCCGAGGAGGTGCGTAGAATAATTATGTATGGATCCAAATTTATCGTAGCTAACAGTGTCTTTACAGCACAACTGCTAGGTGCCGATCTCTACAACAATCTTATTGCATATTTGAAGACTCATTTGACTGCAATTCGGACGGTTAGTTTTAACGTCACTCAATTACTTTACGACTAGGTTTTTAATTGGAGGTTTGTCGGTGTGTAGGAAGCGGGTCAGTACTCAGATGAGAGCCTAATAAAGTACTACATCCGCACATGGAATAGATATACGACAGGCGCGCGATATTTGAATCACATTTTCGAGTATCTTAATCGTCACTGGGTCAAACGAGAACGCGATGAGGGCCGAAGGAATGTGTACGATGTTAATACAGTCCGTATAGTCTTGAACTGATGACTACGGAAATCAACACTCTCTAACATGTCATCTAGCTGTGTCTCGTGAAATGGAGGTCCGAGTTCTTCGATTCCGTGCAGTCGCAACTGATGGCTGCGGTGCTCAAATTGATCGAGAAGCAGCGGAATGGCGAGTCTATCGAGACAATGAATGTCAAAAGCATAGTCCAATCTTTCGGTATGTTTATAAAATTCTGATGTTTTCTTTGATTCTTGAAATACTGACGACTATAGTCTCACTTGGACTGGATGAACACGATGCAAAGAAGGTCAGCTTATCAGTCTACAGAACGTTCTTCGAGAGCCCGTTCATAACCGCCACCGAGGTGTACTATAAGGAGGAGTCGAAGCGGTTTGTGGCGGAGAATAGTGTCGTCGAATACATGAAGAAAGCGGAGTTGCGGTTACAAGAGGAAAGTGGCCGCGTGCAAATGTATCTTCACCAGAGCACAGAAAAGATTCTGATGCGGACGTGCGAGACTGTGCTGATCAGTGATCACGTTGGACTACTGCGCGACGAGTTCCAGAACCTGCTTGAGGCGGATAGACAAAATGATCTGAAGCGGATGTTCTCGCTTTTGTCCCGTATTCCTGATGGCCTGGATCCGCTGCGCACTAAATTCGAGGCTCACGTTAGAAAGCAAGGATTGGCAGCCATCGAGAAGCTTGCGAGCGAGGCCGGTGAAAATATGGAACCCAAAGCTTACGTTGATGCCCTACTGGAGGTGCACCAGCAGTACTCCAACCTCGTTCAATTTGCATTCAACAGTGATGCCGACTTCGTCAAGTCACTCGACAACGCTTGCCGTGAGTTCATCAACCGTAACAGAGTCTGCAAGACCTCCTCGTCAAAATCGCCTGAGCTTCTGGCCAAGTACAGCGATGCGCTCCTCAAGAAGAGCGGCAAGTCCGCAGAAGATAGCGATCTGGATGCCAAGCTAAACGACATTATGACCATCTTCAAGTACATCGACGATAAGGATGTGTTCCAGAAGTTCTACACTCGTATGCTGTCGAGACGACTGGTTCACGGCACTTCTACGTCCGACGACGCCGAGTCAAGTATGATCTCAAAATTAAAGGAGGCCTGTGGATTCGAATATACCAATAAACTGCAGCGTATGTTCCAAGATATGTCGGTCTCTGCTGATCTTCAGAGCCAATTCAAGGAATTCTTGTCGTCCGTGCTAGAGCCATCAGACACTCCCATGGACTTTTCAATTCTTGTTCTCGGTACAAATTTCTGGCCTCTACAACCACTTAATACGACTTTTAACTTGCCAGACGAACTCGTCAAGACTTTCGAACACTTCCAGAAGTTCTACCAGGCCAAGCACTCAGGCCGTAAGCTAACCTGGCTGTGGCAGTTGTCCAAGGGTGAGCTAAAGGTGAATTACTCTAAAGCTGCGTCCAAGGTTGGCTACACTTTCCAGGTTTCTACATTCCAGATGGCGATACTTCTGCCATACAACAACGCCGATTCGTACACCTACGAGCAGCTCCAGCAGATCACAGCATTGTCGAAGGAATATCTTGTCGGCTCTCTGTCTATTCTCGTGAAGGCGAAAGTGCTCTTAATGGAAGGCGGCAAGGAGGTGGGCGACCCCGGAACTAAGTTCACGCTCAACATGGACTTCAAGAATAAGAAGATCAGGGTGAACCTTAATCTTCCCCTTCGGTCCGAGCAGAAACAGGAGACGGAGACGACGCACAAGACTATTGAGGAGGATCGTAAGATGTTGATGCAGAGCGCGATCGTGCGTATTATGAAGGCGAGAAAGGTGCTGAAGCATGTGGTGCTGGTGCAGGAGACGATTGCGCAGATTAAGTCGCGGTTCACGCCGAAGGTGCCTGAGATTAAGAAATGTATTGATTTCTTGATTGAGAAGGAGTATCTAGAGCGAATCGATAACGACCGGTATAGTTATCTTGCATAGGCGAGCGTGAAGGACGGTGCTGGCTCGCGTAAGCGTAGAATGTTGACTAGTTTCGGTAGTGTAGCATGACACGGTATAATATTACCTGCGTATTGAGTTGACCGAGTTCGGGGTTTTTTTGTCGCAACATCTGGGATTTGTGTGCAAGTTCTTCTATTAATATGCTATGGATGTTTATATAGTCTGATTACGTCAAAAACAATATATAACCTACTATAAGCTCACGTTCGCGACTCATCAGATGGACTAGTTAAGTAATTCCTTTTATTACCAAATTGTAAACTTATTGCCCCTAAATGTGACAAAAACGCCAAAACTTTGATATCCCAATTCCATTGCTTTGACTTCGTTTGTCAAAATCCGTTGCCAGAGACAATATGCAGCAGAAAGACTTACGCACTTCCTTCTTTTGATGCCCTCTCACAGCGTCGGTCTCGCTTCCTTTACCTCTCACCACCGCTAACCCGCTCCACTACCCTGAAAATACTGATTGTAAACGTCATTACCCACATCAGCAACACCAAAAACAAGAAAGACGCCAGCCCTTTTTGCCGTCTGCATATATTCCCGTCGTATGGCGTATCATCGATCTATTTATTATGCGTCAGAAAAACCATTTTATCGACAACACGGGATGCATACCGTCGAGTCCATATACCCCACCGGAGGTGACTGACATATCCATTCTTTATCATACAACGTATTAAACGTCAACGACAAATTCGCGGAAGACCAGATGATGAAAAGCAAGTCTAACATTATCAGCTTGACCTTGTCCTTCGCATTTCGCAGACCGAGTGGCTTGCCGGAGTATTCGTCATAGGTAATATAAAACAAGTAGATCAGCGCGATACTCTGCACGCAGATCGCCATAATCGTCGAAGGCTGTTGCGCGAGAGGTTCGGGGTTGTATTTTTTTGATAGCTGGAACACACTGATCGCAAGTCCAAGCGCGCCGAGGGAGATAATGAAAATGGAGGAACGGAGGGTGAGCGGGACATACGGATTGTCCAGCAACATGACCCGCAGATTCAGTTTCCATCTGTTCTCCCGCCGTTTCTCGGTGAGTTCGGCAGTCATGTGGAATTGTGAGGCGATGCTCACAGAGGAATATCCCGATGAACTACCTGATCGCGGTCGTTGTTGCTGGCTTTCGGAACGATGGTGATGATGTGCAGTCTTAGCCGGCGTGGGCAGCGATAGAGCGTCTCCTACCCGAGTAACTAGCTCCTTCGCAACGATCATTCCACCGCTGTGGTCGCGAGCAGGATTCCACGGACCGGATAAATCCATCTGTTTCTCGAGATCCTCAACGGGGATGATCGTTCGCTTCTGATGAATGAAATGCCCAGCACCCTCCGCCAACGCCGTACATGTGCTCTCAACCCTACCCGCTCCTCTCCGCTTGACATTCCCAGTAATCTGACCCTGTCGCGAAGGCGACGCTAGAAATAAGCTCGTCTCTGTCTGCTTCTGATCCGGTTGCTGCGACTGAGCGACGAACTCCCTCCATCGCGACGGTGGCATCGGCGAACCAGGTGAGGACGGCAGTGGTTGCGTGGTTTTAGTCGCCGCTAATATTGGAGACGGTACTGATGGTGGTGGAGATGGTGCACTCGACGATGCGGAGGCTCTGGAATAGGCGGTGCTGATGTCGACTACGTCGGCTGCGTTGGTGGGATCGGCGGCTTCTTGCGATTGGAGGTCCTTGATTGCCCATATCGGGATGGGGCGCGCATGCAGCAGACTTGTTGGACTTGAGCATGACTCGGTGGATGGTCTTGTTGTAGAGGGAGAGACTGCGATACTGTTCTTACCGGACGAGGTGGCAATGGGAAGGGAGACTGCGGAGGCGGCTCCCATTGTTGTCTTCGTGGCCATAGAGGAAATGACGCTTGCGAGACCTTCGCAAAATATTTGTTAATCTGCAGAGATCATTAATAGATATGGGAGCTGTCGTCTAGGGTCATTATCCCTGGACTCGATGTGAATCGTACATCGAAATTTATGATCGGCCGGGGTTCGATTCGGTTGTGGCAGGTACGTAAGATTAAGGTTTGATGCGGCTCCGAAGCCTTGATTTGCTTGCACTTATGCGAGTCAACGGCGTTCCCAGCGTCACGGTGCTACTTATGCTGCCAACTTAGCCGGGTAATCCACGTTGCTTGATCCTTCCTCGATATGAGAGGTCAAATTTTCGAGAACTTCGCGATTTTGAGAGGTCACTTCGGAACCGACGAAACAGCCCGAGAAATTTACCCCACCTCGGACGTTCAATTGACGGTGCTGTCACTGCATCCAATTAGGCACCCGCCGAAATAGCAGATGTCACGGCTTCTCCTGCAATCAGCAACTGTCATGCGCCTTCCGCGTACAAGAACCTCGGCCTCTTTATCGTCAATCTGCTCCGGCAACGTGATATCGAGTACCTCATCCTCACATATCAGTAATAGCAGCAGCATAATACCACTGACTCAGCGACACTCCTTCCACACGACATGTGCGCCCAACGCAATGATCCCACCAAAGCAGCGTCAAACCGGAGGCAACAACCCTTTCAAGTCCAAGCAGCGCTCGCCAAAGATCAAGCGGTTTACGCCAAACAAGGCGGCCAACACTTCGATTTACAACTTCGCTGACACCGTATTTCGGGAACACCTTAAGCAAAAGTTCGTCCCCGCGCGGGCCGTGCCAGCGGCGAGCTTAAGTCCACATGCGGTCACGTTCTCAGAGACGACCGTGCCTGGGACGCTGGCGTACTACGACGAGAGCACGGTCGAGTTCCTGCAGGAACTGAATGCGTTTTTCCCGCAACAGTATTTTGAACTGTTTTATGAGCGTGCGACACTTGTTCGGCCTGCTACTGCTACGTTGTCGCAGGTACTGACGGACGTTACAAGCGCGCCGGGACACAGGGGTATCCTCCTACACGGCGAGCCAGGCGTTGGCAAGAGTACCGTCATGCAGCAGATTGTGGCACTGGCGGACAAGCGCAATGTCTTTGTTATTCACATCCCAGACGCACAAGAACTGGTTAATGGCCGTTCAGACTTCGTCCTCGACGAACATACCGGCTTATATGATCATCCCATGTACGTCAACCGCCTTATCAAGCACATTTACAGGGCGAATAATCTCAGCGCTCTGGGAATGGTGAAGCTTTCAAAGACCTATCAGTTCCAGATTAGCAGGAACGACTTTGTGACGATGGAGGCGGGTAAGGATCTCGTTAGCACGATGCTGAGGTTTGGAGCGCAGCATTCGCGAGCTTCGGTTCCAGTATTTAAGGCACTGCTTGATGAGCTTAGTGTTGAGAGAGAGGGTGCTAGGTAAGTTTGTTGTCCATATTATATTCATTTTGGGTACAAGAAATAAAGAAGTAGTGTTGACAGTTTTGCTTGAAGTATCCCCGTCCTTATGACCGTGGATAATATAACCGCCTTCGCCAACCACTATAAGACCGAGTACCGCGACGTGAACTACCGATCCATTCCCTTCGACAAGTTCTTCATCCCGCACACGGTCCTCCAATTCCTCGTTGGCGAGCGCCGCTTCACAAACGGGATCGCTCTTGCGGCTACCTCGTCCCTCACCGACAGTAACATTACCGTCCGGGTTGCGCTCGGGCTGCAGAAGCCATGGGCGTACATCGATGAGTACAAGGATAGATATAACCCGGATCTGGTGGAGAAGCTCGAAAAGATGGAAAAGATACTTGTGACGGCATACTCGATGCGAGAGGCGGACCTGTTGCTGCAGTACTACCACAGCGCTGGCGTACTACTCGACCAGGAGAAGGAGCAGCAACATTTCCTGTATAGCAAGTCCGTGATGCAGAAGAAAAAAGAGGCGGAAGCAGCCGAAGCGGCAATGGCTGCTGCTGAGACAGCTGCTGAGAAACCGACCAAGGTAGCGACCGCGGCGGCGACGACGGCACCTGTATTTATTGACCCGGCAGCAGAGGTTACTGTCCAAGACAGACGAGATGAATATTGGAGAAGATTGGTCGCGAACAAGTTTATGGTGTCAGGCAATGGCGTGGCGAGAGATCTCATGCGTAGCTGTTTATATCCGTTGATGTAATAAAATTTTGCTATTATATTGTATATAATTCAATTTTATCCTTGTAGTATAAATAGAAACAATATTCTTCCCATTTGATAATCATAAAACACAAATCTAAACGCATAACACCATCCCCCCCCCCCAAGCGATAATTATAGTATGCAAAGTCAATAAATACCGTAATAAAAAATTTAATTATGCAACGTCATTATCCCCGTTAGAGCCGGTTAAGTGAGTTCCCCCATGATCGTTCGTCAGATATATGGTCCGCCACGCACGACGAAGAGAGATCCGGAGAGGGCGGAAAGTCGTGCTTACTGGTTGTTGTCGGCGCGGTTGGCCGGTGGTGCCCTTCGGCCACGTGTGCTCGCAAACATTATTTGTGATGATTAAATATCCCCAGTGACGCCGCAGATGAAGATGTCAACGCTGACTTCCTGCTGTTGCTATTATGGACGTCGTTGAGATGCACAGAGCGCATTGTTGAACCAGACGCAGCATGGTCCAGTGACGGTGACAGCGACGGCTTACCTGCCATCCGAGAGCTACTTGTGTGCGATGTTGAAGGCGTACTTCGTTGCTGTTGCGGATAGTGATCAGTGACCGACACCTGGCTTTTGCTGATTTGCAGATTCTGAGGAGACGAAACCGCGTGTGAGAATTCTCCGCTCCTGACTAGCGGAGTAGAGTTTGCGCTTCGTGATCCAAGCGGTACGAATGTGCCAGATCCAAGATTTGGTGACAATGCCGAAGGCGATTTGAGACTAGGCGTAGATGGACTAAAGTATAGGCGAGGACGGTTCGCGTGCAGTGACCGAAGAAACTGCCGCATCTCGCCATTGCACATTGACAAAGGCTTCAAGACTTCCATGACGGACGTGTACCGTAACAAGAATGCCGTCTCAATGTCTTCCATCTTCTGGTCGTTCAGAGAGCCTCTGAAGGTCGTCCCACAGTGATCCCGTATCCTCCGCGCGCAATTATAGTACCATCTTGCCTGGATATCCACCCAGTTCGAGCTGACGGCGCCAACCATTTGGTCAACAAGATTTAGAAACTTTGGAATCTCTCTCACTAACGTGCCATTCAATGTTAAGTAAGCTTCTGCGAGTACTGACGTCGTCCTGTCAGGTGTGATCCCTCGCTCGCGCATGCTCACGTAGCGTCTATAATCCGGCACTTTCCTATCACGCTTTGTCATCGCCTTTTGCGGTCGATCGAAAAGATCGAGCACGTCCTCCAGCGGTCTGATCACATGAGCCAAAACGGCATTCCGAAATCGTGTTCGATCAGAATCCCGAATCTCAGTCGCTGCTCGCTTAAAGGAACGAAACTTCGCTTCTATTTCCGGATAATTCGTCGAAGGCAGTGAAGGCGAAGACGTGGCATATGTTTTGGCGGAGAGTGGCCGAGTCCACTCGTCTAGTGAGCATGTGAGCGTATACAAGCTATCCACAGTCCCAGTTGATACCTGCAGGCATGTCGAGAATGAATCGAGGACAATGCGAAGCTCGATATGCCGGCGACGGAAACGGTCCACTAGAGCATCATACGATCGATCAACAACTCCCCACCGTTCTGAGAGCCCCACCGATTGTTTGAACTTCTCCGTAGATCGTACGAGACCTTTCGTAACACCACGACGAATATCAGCAGTGCCTTCGACAGTGGCGCCTTGTGACGCCGCATCACGACGACGCTTTTCCTCGTTTATCCTATCCGCGACAGCCTGAATCTCCTTCGCCGCGCTGTCCAGAGCACGCTTGTCGGGGTGCAAATCTGGAGTGCACTCCGCTAACGAGGACAGCAGCAGTGGGTACTTCAACAATCTTTGAATAGGTTTGATGAGGAGCGATTCAAGATTCCACGCATTGGTACGATCACAGCTAGCTTTATGGCATACCTCAAGCCAATGTACAACATTACTGGAGTGCAAAGCT
The DNA here is from genome assembly GCA_003705915.2 of Lipomyces lipofer. Classification (NCBI taxonomy): domain Eukaryota; kingdom Fungi; phylum Ascomycota; class Lipomycetes; order Lipomycetales; family Lipomycetaceae; genus Lipomyces; species Lipomyces lipofer. Next base: position 49,456 of record PPJX02000058.1, on the reverse strand, counting down.
GAAAGACGATCTAGTCGTTGTATTGATGCTTCATGTGAATGGCAGTAAGCTGTATAAACCTTTTCTAATTGAGCAATCTGGTTACAATTAGTATCGCATGCAGCGGTGTTCGGGATAACAGAGTACACTTACCGCTTGTAGAACGGTCTCTCCGACAAAGGACTCTTGCTCGTCCAGAACGACATGCTCGCTATCCACGTCATCACGAGTTTTCTCTAACTGCGTAGCAGCTGCAGCACCAGCACACCGTAAACTACCTGAAAACCCCGTCGCAAATTCCAGGACTCCATCCAGATTAGCAAAAACCGTCATCACGTCGTCTCTAGAGAAAAATGACTGTCCAATCGCGGATTGTCGATAAAACTAGATGTATTAGAATGCGACAGATGGAGAGATGGTCATAAGGACAAGTTACCTTATCAGTTACATGCAAGTCAGAAAGATACGCCGCTTCGGTATCTACGAGTTCTCGAATCAAATGTATTCTTTTCCATCGCCGTCGAAGGATGGGATCTGAGATTGCGCCTGGACCATTACTGCTTGTCGCAGTAGCAGCAGAGCTGATCATCGTGTTCGCCGTCCGCACAGTACTTACCGACGTCGACCGCATCGCAATTGGTGTAGTGTGCGAATCTGCCGAAACGGTCAATGTTGACCCTGGAAGTACCTCAGTTCGCTCGTCTGCCCTAGGAGACTGCTGGACCGCCTGAGCTATCGTAAGTTCCTCTTCGACAATCGTCTTCTCTGATGACGTAGAGACTGGAGAAGTCAATATTGGACTGTCTACAGGTGTAAGCGCTGTATCAGGTGTCTGGATTTCACTGGCACTGCTAGATCCGGACACGGAGTTGTTATTCTCCACACCCGATGAACTCGGCTCCATGAACCTTCCTTTTGACAGTTTCTCGTTGTCCTCGTACGCATGCACAAACTCAGAAGGTAATGGAGGCACGCTCGTGATTTCACTCTGCATAGGTGTCGCAAATTCATTCCCGATCCGGTACAGTGGTGATACTGATCGCGACATTCGACGGGGCCCCGCCGCAGAGACGGATGCGGCGCTTTTCTTTGCCAGAAACTTCAGTCTAGGGAACGATCGTTGCGATTTCAGTTTGTGTATCGGCTTGCCGCTGTCGTTATTACTGTTTCGGCCGCTGATACTTGCACTGGCACCACTTGAAGTAGAGGGTCTGGCAGGGATATCAGACATGCTCGGCGTTGGCAGCGCGTCTTCGTCGTCTGAGGTTATGACTGAGGATATGGTGTTGAGTAGATACTGCGAACGTAGATCGGGACTGGAGTGGGAGAATCCATTAAGCTGAGAAAATTTCAATTTAGAGTGCCGACGGGTCTCGGTGGAGGTGATGGTAAGCGGTGCGGTCTGTGTGAATGTTATGACGTCGCCATCGCGATCAATCTTAGACATGCGGTAATCGTGGTTGTGGTGATGCTGGCTATGATAGAAGATCTCTGTTTCCGATGGGGACAGTTGTTGGTTTTGTTCCTTCTGACTTTCATCGCCCTCGCATTCGTCTGCCTTCGTCTCTGTGTCCAGATCCTTCTCACTCGTGAACATGGTGATCTCTTCGCTCGACGTGTTGAAGTACGACCTCCGCAGACTGGCTCTAGGAAGAGGCACTTCTACAGCTGTGTACTGCGCCGAGATCGAATTCTTCATGACTGCGAGATTCCGCCGATGGTGGAACTTCTTGTTGCCTCCAGTGGTATAGAAATAGTAGCCAGCCGATGATCCCGATGCCGTAGACGATGGCGAGTCCGTGATTGGGCTGCTGCTAGTAAGCGTATTGTCGCCTATCAACGACGAAGTCGGGGACGAGGCCGGCGATGGCGACGGCGAGACCGACGACACCGATGTACCTTGCGACACGTTTGATGCCGTCCGCGGACGCGGGGGGGTTTCCATTACTGATGCTGAGCGCGGCAAAGGCATATCATAGAATGTAGAGGCCGCAGACGACGAATCGACGTTAGCAGACGAGGAAGCCGTCGTACCAAGTCGAGACAGCCGCACAGATCCCCGAGACTGATCTCGCTGCTTCTCGGATTCTCCACTGACAATATTGAGGGGCGGGCGCATTCGAGGAGGAATTGCTGGATTGGCAGTAGCCAATTGACTATCGGACGACGGGGCAAAGGATGTGGGCATTGCGAGTGGTGGCAAACACGCAATGGGCGGGAGCCGTATGTGCTGGGTGGAGGCCACCTGTCCTACAGGAAGAGGTCGCGGTCGCAAGGAAGATGGGGGTGTTGGCGGCGTCGGAGGCGGCGATGGCGGCGATGGCGAGGGAGAGAGAGACGTCGCCATTGCCGCACCTGAGCTCACTTGTCGACCTTTTGCGAGAAGTGATGAAGCGGCAGTGGATTTTTCGTGAGAATGATATGGCGCGTAGTTCAAGTCGAAGGGACAACTAGATATGCATTGGAGACGGTAAGGGTACATGTTCTTTGTTGCTAATTCCAGTGTTCGCGCTCCGCTCCCGATGATCAAACCCTTGCCGCATACTGGGAAAGAACTGAATGGCATTGAGGCGCTGAGGCATGTTTCGTGCGTGCTTGCACTGACGGTGCGCGTCGACGCGCAAACCATTTCCCTTCCCCTCCTAAAGACAATAAAATTCCAGGTGCAAACCACCGCCACACTGCGGAACAGTCAAGGTTCAATGAGCGTTCGTGTGCCCTTTTCGTACACTGATGGTTTCGAGAAATCTGTTATCTTCAGCATTAAATAGCGAGATAGGGTAATTGGTTTGTGCGATTGGTTTCCACGGATCGCTGAATGTGCAAGCAAAACCGCCGACTGCTGGTCCGCAATATAACGCGGGCGGCGGACGCCATCTATGGATGTCGGTCTGTAAATATCGTAATTATTGTAATAAAGCAGAGCGCTCATAAATTTAAGTGCTTTCGTCTGTCGTGTGCTTATCGGCTTGCAAAAACGTGATGTGGCTGTATCTATAATATCAGTGCATGTTATCCACCGCATACACTGAATTCGTCTCTCCATCCACAGTTAATCACTGTTCGCAGCGCCCGGTCTCGTACCTGCCAGACTCCTTCCAACTCTACAGCTTGGACAGGAGGGCGATCCGACATGTCTACTCCCCGACCAGTATCGGAGATGAGGCTTCCACCGCTCTCGCCACAGGACTCAACCGAATTTGATCAAGATGAGCTGGGGAACAGCAACAGCCAGGAGCAGCTGTCGGCCGGCCAGATCAAGCGACTGGCAGCGAAGTCTCAGAAATTCAAAGTACATTTATGATTTTATCCGACTATTAGTCTGCTGTCGACCGCTAACCCGATCGATTCCAGGCTCCGGAGTTCAAGTACCAGTACACCGATTCAGACAGTATCGAGGCGGAGATGGAAGAGTGGTTTGCATATGCCGATAACCCAATATTGGTTGAAAGCCGGCAGGAGTTCCACAAATCATTTTCTGGAGGTGAGCCTCTATTCGTGTTCAACTGTCATCCTGTGGCCGAATATCTTCTAATTTTGATCAAATAGATTGGCATGGCTTGCCATCTGCCAAGCGGAAGAGATACATTATATCTCAGATATCGTCCATCGAAACGAATAATGACCGGTGTTCAGCGTTGCTGCGCTTGTTTTACTTGGCTATTGGTATGACTGGGTCTACGCGTGAGACTAAATGCTTGAGCTGACACGGATACTTTCAGGATCGTTTGACGAAGCCAGTACCTCCGAGGAGCAACTGGAGTTGATCATGGGGAACACATACATGCTATGGAATGCACATACGTTGGACAGTCTTTACGAATCGCTCCGCTTTGTTTTCAGCGGGATATAGTAAGTGGTCTTGAGCTTACCTGCATGGCCCTATGCTGACGTCGATGTTCCAGCATCCTTACCAAAGAAGAACTAGAAGAGCCCCGAGGATTAAAAAAAGAGCGATTAAAAAAAGAGCTTTTCTTACTCCTTAGTATCATGTACTTCATGCTACTGACCAGAGATGAGGAGGAGTTTGTGGAAGAACTGGGTAAGTAGAGGCGTACTGGTCACTAGTGCGTTTGAGTAACCTCGTAATCTCCAACTAGACTCCTTTCAGCCACCGATTCTTCACTACTTCATTGGGCAGATAGCCATATTTAAAGACAAGTTCATCGAAGATTTACAATGGCGCAATGTAATAAATCGAATGATTGGATTTTGGTAGTTACATAGAGCTCACGTATACAGATTTTCCTTTTCAAAAGAAAGCTGATCCTGCGTCTGTTCGGTGGTTCTCCTGAACTTGTCAAGGCAAAGGAGTATGCCCGGAAAAAGGCAGATCTGCCTTCTGAGGCCAAGAAGGACTCGATCAGCGCATCCCCTCTCGATTATGAAGTTTTCAGGCAGGGGATCAGCTCAAGATACCCCGCCTACGTGCCGCCGACATCCGTGTTACCTAGGGGGTTTGAGTACATAAATAACTCAGCTGCTTCATCGGCATCAAGTCTGATGCAATACTCTGCTGACCCGCTCCCACCATCCTCTGTGCACATTGCCACCCCTGCGCCGTCACCGCCGCCCTCTCCTCCGCCCCTTGCAAGAACGAAGAAGTCAAGCTTCCAGACTGACAAGAGCTTCCCCTTTGTCTATCCGCAGAATGTGGATATTCCAGTCAGCATTAGAGAAGCGGAAGAGATTTTTGCGCAGAGGATGAAAATGAGTCTTTCTGTCGTTCAGCTATGGATGGAAAGAGAGGAGTTCATGAAGCGGGAAAGGGGTTGGATATCTCCTAACGATGTGGACGAGCTTGAGGAGGCTGAAGTAGATCATTCGGACCCATCATCTGTGCGCTTAGCACGCGTTGAGAAAGCTTATGTGAGTTTTAGTCCCTGTAGCTGACGTCATAGGTGATTGTTAACACTATCTCTGTGAATTAGAAGGAAGAAGTGGAAGATCTGAAGTCGTTTGTCATAATCGTTCTGAAGCTGATCCTAGGAGCTGTCTCACCAGAGTCTTCGGATGGCTTTGCGTCAAGGCGGTACCAGTTCGCCAATGGCACAAATTATGATTGTATGTATATGCGAAGTTTGGCGTGACTTCACATTTAGATTACTGACGCCATTCTCGCTTCGCAGCTTTTACGGACACCGTTATTAACAGCGAGCTGGAGAACGCACGTGAAACCGAAATCCTCTTGAAAGCTGTATCCGGCGTTTTGTATCTGCTTCTAAAGTGGTTCAAAGTTTCACGTAAGTTGCTGTCCGCTTCTCAGTAATTGAATATGCATTTGACATTGAGAAATGTAGACGTTTTGAAATTCGAGTATTTGACACAGCTACTATTCGATGCAAATGTACTCCCTCTATTCCTGCAGCTGTTCAATACGAAGGAGATAGAGCAATTCGTGCTTCAGATTCCGGAAGTTCCTAAGTTAAAGTATAGTCCTATTTATCCTCCTGTGCTTCGTTCTTGACTAATGCAAGTCATCAGATTTTTTGCTGTATGCCGTACTCTAGCCGATGGCGAGGACCTGCCAGATCGCGAGTCGGCCACAACGCGACTAGAGGAGGCGAATAACGAGAAGACTGTTGAGGAGATACTGCAGCAGGATGAGATCTCGGTGTTTTCTCATCGAAATTTTGTTATCTCTATCAATTTCCTGAAGATTATGCAGAAGATTTGTAAGAACAAGGCGTATAGAAATTTGTCAATAGTTCAATGGAAGGCATCGGTATGAGTAGTGTGTCTCAGCATAGAAGATCGGTAAATAGTGGTAGCTAATGTCCAATAACAGAATACTCTTCGAAAGTTTTTACGAATCTCTCAGTATGAGGCTAGGCTATATGCGTTGAAGATCATTAAGGGCCAGGTTCCGTATTGCGGAAGGAAATGGCGTAATGGTAAGTTTTGGCCGCCTTGTGTTGGACTATACACTGACGAGTGTTAATAAGGCAATATGAGAGTGATCACCGCGATATACCTTTACTGCCGACAGGAGCTTCGAGATAGTTGGTTGGCCGGCGTTGATATAGACGCGGACGTCGAGGATTCATTAGTAAGTGAACAATAATTAAAGCCACATTGTCGTCGTCTCACCGACTAACGATCTCTTGTAGCCCCGAGAGGTTGCGTTGAGAGCATTAATTCAGTTCTACAATACTCGGCATTATCCAGGCTCCGTGGAAGCCCTCGAATACGAGAATATCGAGGATGATTTCTTCGCGAGAGAGTTGCAGGCGTTGGAGTTGCAAGACAACTGCGTGTGAAACAGGTCATTTTTATTAGATTGTGAGATAGATTCGATTATGGCTCTCTTCGTGTACATTAAGTAGTAGCATAGCTTGATTACTCAAATGACTTGATTCTGTACAGTTACTTAAATCATAAGGAGTTGGAAGGATTGAAATGTAAAGTTGCATCGTAAATATGTTGTACCGTTTTAAAGTCTTTTCCAGAAAAGTGCCATGATTCATTAATTGCCTTCCAGATTGTCTCAATGTCCGTACATTGCAGTTGTTTACAGAAAATCGCCTATTATTTTAGAGAATAGATTTTCCTTTACCGGATTATCACTGATCAGTCTAATATCGTCAACCATGTGCTCCTCGTTCTTAGTGCCATTTAGAACGCATATGTCGTCCTTCAGAATGATCGCATAGAGTGCTTGCTGCGGCGATATTCGCTCATTCTGCGCAATTGCAACAACCGTTGGATGTCGAAGGAGGTGGGGATTCGCAGTCAACGTCCAGAAGCTTTGATACAAGATCCCTTCTTGTGATGCCCACTTCCTTAGCTCTTGGTCATAACCCGTCTGTACGTACAACCGATTCTGTATCACAACCGGTTTGATGCCGGTCTGTTCATAGAGTTCCCTGACAATGCGGTATGAAACGTTTGATATCCCGATGTTGCGAACAACATTGCGCGATTCCTTAATCTCATTCATTTTCCTCCACACCCTAATAGTGTCCTCCAGAGTCTGCATTGGTGAGTGCAAAATCCAAGTATCAATGTAGGACAATTTCAAGTTCTCAAGACTCTTCTCCACCGATTGCGTAACCTGTGTCTCAATATCCGCCGAAACATCGTACGGTACTCGCCACGGAGCTTGCCCGTCCAGCGAAGTGAACTTCGTCTGTATGTACAGGTCATCTCGCGAAACAGACGTGTTCTCGTCGAGAAACTTCTTTATACCTTCACCAACAAGATCCTCTTGATAGTGTTTTGGCTGGCATGCTGTATCTATGCCCCGGAAGCCAGACTTCAGTGCCAGGTATACCAGTCGCTCGGTGTCGGATTCTTTCCACGCCGTGCCGTAGAGCATGCGCGGAACGGCAGTTCCTGAAGGGAGGGGAAATGTCGGTCTCGATGGCATGCCAATGTCGATGTCTTAATCTAAGGTACTAGTTTCTTTGATGCGGTCTGACTCGCAGTTACACTTCTGTGACTTACATGCCTATCGCAAGTATGGCAGATGAAGTGGAATCACCAGTCATCGATGACATCATGTCCGTCACAGCCAGGGGTAATGGCGCTTCGAGAGCTTCACTACTATCAAATCTATCCAAAGCACAAGAGGGGTTAGGTCTACTAAACATAACTACATAACTGCTGCGCATTGTTGCATTTATATCCGACAATCCATCGCCGTGTGGGCCTGCGGATGTTCCAAAGTAGTTGGTTGATCTTGGTGCTCAAAGCATCAAAATTGTGAACCGCGCGAGATAATTGTAAAACTCTTGAAGTCTCCAATCGCAATTACAACAATTCATAACCCTTAAAACCAAGTCGGATAGTGCTATATATCAGAGGATGTCAACCACTGAAATGGCTTCTCCTCCACGGGGCACGAAACGCAGGAGAGGTACGTTTGATATGGCGTGGCATTGGTTTGCGCTTGATCTGAAAAGATGGTCTCGGTGGCTAATTTGACATTGGCAAGATGACGATTCCCGCGCCGATACCAAGCGCTCGAGATCCAATGTGTATCATCCTTCCGGATTTGGTCGATTGAGGAAGATTCTGACGAGTTTGGGTGAACCGGTATGAAATTGTTTTATTGGAGGTGACAATTTAGTAATTCCACCTGCTGATGGATCCTAGTCGCGATTCGATTTAGCAGAATCGATCTCGCATGCTGCGGAGGTGTTTTCTGCTGAAGTTGTGGGGACGGATATACTGGAGCAGATTTGTCCTATCATTCTTAACGTGTATGTCTCTCTACCATTTTATCTGTTCGTGTCCATCTAACTGTGAATTAGTGCTCTCGAGCAGCCTGTGAAGATATTCTCCCTGGCGGTTACCTTGCTAGTAGCCAATAGCCAAAATGAGGTGATCGGATCGAGTCTCCTGACATTTTTAGTCGCCAAAGCACAGGAATATATTAACAACGGCGAATGGAACAACTTGAAACTCATTGTTCGATTCCTTATTTTTTTGAGGACAATGATAGGGAATTTCGACGTTGTTATCTCTCTAGTAGAGGAGTTGTTGACCAGGGCAATCGAGCTCCAGGCCGCGAAGGCGTCTAGAAGCGTATGCAGACTGCATATTTTTCCGTGGAAATAGGAGACTGTTCTTCCTAACTCGGTTATAGACTTTGGCCGAGGAGATATATCGATTTGTACTTCTTACGCTACCGTACCTGGCAATTGCGGATTCGTCTGAGGCAATGAAGGCAAAAGTCGACGAATTGTTTACGAAATCGAAAAACCTCAAGCGCGTTAGCATCAAGGCAGAGGACTTGCTGAATCCATTCGTCGATGGTGAAGCTCCATATAAAGTTTTTGATGTCAGTATATATAAATAGCCATTATGAAAATAGGTCAGTGTTTAATTTCTGTTTAGGCTCTTGAGTTGCTGGAAATTCAGCTTTCTAGTTTGGCACAGGCGCAGTGGGAGCTTCCAATCCTTATCGATTACTCTTTCAGTCAACCAAAGGAGTTCACCAAGCATTCAATGGAGGAGTTTACGATCCCGGAGGAGATGATTACTGCCAACAAGTCAAAGATTCCTGAAGTCTTTTTGAGATTTTACTTGAACCAACAAGTCGAGGTAAGAATTTTCACAGTTTAGTCTGAATTGTCCTGCTAATAGTTCCACTACTTCAATATAGACTACCCCGCCCGTCGATCGAATCGAATCCACACTTTTCCGCGATCTTCTAACGGACATGATAACAAATCTGGAATTTAACCGGAAGGAAGTAGCACGACAGCTAATCTGGTTTGATAGCTTCCTGAAGTCTGGCGTCTTTGCGCATAGGGAGACGTCATTAGAAAGACTCAGCCAAGTTACGACCGGCTCTACATGGAAGCCTGAAGATGTCGCGGTTGAAGCAGTTCTGGCGAATATGTTCAGATTGCCGTCGCCGTTGATGAAGTCTGTGTACTATCACTCCATACTTATTGAAGCCTGTATTATTGCACCTCATGCAATTGCTCCTGTTTTCGGGCGTGCAATCAGATTTTTGTATTCACAACTAGAACATTTAGATGTTCAGATTATATACGTATATGCAGATTGGTTCGCGCATCACTTAAGCAACTTTGGATATACATGGAAATGGAAGGAATGGACTGAGGATCTGAAGCTGAATGCCCTGCATCCAAAGCGTGTATTTATTCGGGAACTGATAAATAAGGAGCTGCGCCTGAGTTTCCCGCAACGCGTCAAAGAGACTCTACCGGACGAGTTTCTAGATTTGGTATATGAGGGTGAAGACGTCCCGCCATTTAAGTTTGCGTTTCCAGGTGAGAAATTGAGCTTGTTACTTTGCGTCTTGCTTGCAACTGACATTCTGAAATGCAGACGAACCGTACTCAGAGCCGAGTCGATTGGTCTTACAGAGTATTCGGGACAGGAAAGAGCCTGAGGAGTTCGATGAAGTTTTTAGTGAGATTGAAAAGAAGAGCTCAGAGTTGGGAGATATGGATACACGAGCGGCTGTGAGAGAGATCTTCGTTACAGCAATTGTTCATTTAGGCGCGCGGTCCTTGTCCCATGTGGAGAGCTGGATAGAGAGGGGGCTGTCACTTCTGAATGCGCTCTGCAAGGAGAGTGAAGAAAGTCAGAGACAGGCTGTGGCAACCGTGTTTAAGTACTGGCGGGACCAAACTGGAACCGCAGTTCAGGTCGTCAAGAAGCTGATGAACCACGACGTGCTCACTCCCATGAGTGTGGTTGAGTGGATCCTAATCGGATCGGATGTGGATTCACTTAGTCGAGGATATTCATGGGAGCTTTTAGGATTCGCAATCGACAAAGCTAAACTTTTCGTTAGAGATGCCGAGTCTGTCTCCCGAACGGAAGAGGATGGAACTACGACTGTGTCTGAGGCGAAGCTTACGGAGATTTGCAGTAATATTGCGAATCTCAAGTCTGAGGTGAACCGAATTTTCGTGACAATTGTGAAAGAGTTGTCGAGACCGATTCAAGGTGAAGCAAAAGACGAGGAGACTGTCAGATGGCAGCGATGGTGGAAGGAAGGATTTTTAAGAGCTATCTTGCGAAACGTAAGGCGCGGAATCTTGGATTTCCACCAACTGTTGGGGCCGATGCTAATTATTCTTTAATCTTATAGTATCATGCAGATTACAAAGAACTACAGGATCCTCTGAAAAATTTAGGGCTCACGGATACGTTCATATTGAGCAGCATAGAGCAGACGACGGAGCTGTAAGATCGTTCATATTGAGCAGCATAGAGCAGACGACGGAGCTGTAAGCATTGGCGGCTTACAATTAGCTATCGGAAGTCAGAGCCACACTCTCAATGTGCCATAGTTCATGTAAAATAGAACCATGAAGTTAAACATACACTTTCCATAATACAGGAGACTAATATACATTACTAATTTGTCAAACCTAAATGTGAGGAAGATATGCGATAGAGGGGAAATTCCGACCATACTATAAGCGCATCACCATCTAGTGAACGCCTCCCGAGTGTTCTTCCTTCTTGGCCAAATAGAAGGCAACCTAATTTCCTGGAATCTAGGTTGCACGCACCGCTCTACAAACCATTTCCGAATACGTGACTCAACGAGCTGTGATATCTTGGGGAGATTCTGCAGTCGAGACCTTGATCCAACCAATGATCTTATCGAGAACTCTAATCGATAATCTGGGGCAAACGAGAATGTCAAGGATGTCTTCCGTTCTGAGCTTGAAAGTGGTTGAGATTTCAATGATAATGTCAGCTGCGTTCAAATACGTTAGTATACCGCCAATGATACCAGAAAAATAAGAACCGCTCACCCTCCCTGAGAATCTGACGATTGATACTGACAATGACACTGGTAATATGGCCATAAGTGGCTTGGGATAGTTCAGCAAAATCCGTGTGTCGATTCCCAGCGTTATACTATCTGCTAAATCCACATCTATTCGTGCTTCCTATAGTAGCAAGTCAGACATGACTGGAATATTAAACCCTGCCGAAAGAGGGCCATACCAGTCTACCAGGATCGTCTTCACATGGATGGATTTTGCAATTGCTGAAAATTGGAAATTCTTCTCCTATGTCTAGCTCTGTGACATGTACCGTATCCTATACTAAAGTAAGAATGAGAAGCAGACTGACAAAGGGATGTGGCATACCAAAAAGCTTGGTAGAGAGTCACCATTCAGTATCTTGTCAAGGCTATGTAAAATATTGTTATTAGATCGAGCATCTTCCCTCAATTGCGCGATAGTTTGAGCAACTAGCACATTCAACCAGTCTACAGATTCAGGAGGGTGCGTGTCCACGTTGTAGTATGTCTTTGCAAGTATCGATTTAGCTGGGATTAATGGTGAAGGCCGTAATATCGACGACTGCTTTTTGCGTAACCGTTTATCTTTGTCATGATTCGCTCGATTTTGTGATTCTGAAGCATGCGCCCCATTTGCAAATATGAAAAAACGTATAAAGGTGAACAAAATTATGATGACGCTCAGTTGTCCCATCTGATAGCCACGGCTAGTTAGCAGGTCGGTTTCTATAGATTGATGACATCGCACATGAATACCAATAGTCCATGAGTGAACGTAAACCTGCGAAGATTAGCAAATAGATTGCACTTCTGTAAATTGGTAAATTAGCATTAATATTTACCCAGAATTCTGTTTCTGTGAGTATACACTCTCACTAGGAAGTCCTGTTTCGATTTGGAGTACCGATACCGTCTCAGTAACCGTGGCCACAGGAAGATCAACCGGTGCCACTGACATATTACAGGCTTTATTATTGTAAAATAACGGCGCTAAATTCTATTAGCTGTCATGCTGAACCATAGTAGTAGCTAAACTAGTAGGAGAGTAAATGGTCCTCAAATAAAAGGAATATATACTGGATGGAGAATAATCTGAATTCTTTTGGGACTTAAATGAACTAACCGTTAAAGTATAGCATGCCGCATGTCCGGGTAAATGTGACCGACGAAATTTCGCGAGTCGATCGAATCATGAATTCTCAGTCCTATCTGCCTAATATTTTCGTCCTATTAATTTACCAACTTCATTGATCAATATGGTTTTCAGCCTTTCCGAGGAGACTAAGGTTTGTTCTCTGTAAATCAATAGCGCGAAATTTCCTAGTGACACATTTTATGTAGGAGCGACTTGTCCGGGTCCAGGAGATGTCGCAGGTTGTGTTCCGATATGGATTCATTCCATTTATTCTTTATCTCGGTATGTGCTCCATAACTATATTATCTTACGTGGAGAAATCTGACAATATATCTCTATTCAGGCTGGTCTCAGACTTACCCCCGGGTATCTCTTATCAAGTACGTTGTGTCGCAATATAGTGCCGGATCTAGAGGGTTTGGTTGCTAACTTCCCATTAGTCTTCTTTCTCCCCTACCTTTGAAGACCGCATAATTGTGATACGGAAGATGACCTGACGATCTCGGGTGCGTGCAATAGTTCATGTGGACGATGGCAAAAAGGTGGGCATGGATGCTACGGTTTCACTGCTTCGAATTTACGGAGCAATACTCGCTCAGGAATAATGTATATATAATCGCAAATTCATGTACAATAAGCTGATAAATAGGAGTAAAAATTTTACTCTACGTCAACGGGCGATCTGTTGTAGTCGACCTTGTCCAGAACCTGCTCAAGTCTTGCGGAAGCACCAAAAAAAATCTTAAACTTACATACATCGCGCCCTACGTCAACCGCCATCCGACATGTACCCACAGACAATTTCTGGAAGTATATGACTTGCCCTGGGAATGTTTTATATGTCTTAAAAATCTTCATATTGCTCATATACGTCTGGTATGTCTCAATAGTCATTCTTGAAGTGACTTTGATTCACAACCGCGGCAAATGTCGGACAAGACGGATCCTAGAAACCTTCTCGTGGAAGCGGCGGCTGGATTCACAGCAGGATGTGCGACTACATTCATAGTGCACCCTCTTGATCTGATAAAAGTTCGCTTGCAGAGTATGACCTATTTGGTTAATATATTTCGACCTATCGAGCAATGGCTTACTGAATCCCTATGCAGTCGACAATCGGAACCGCACTCATCTCGGAGGCACTGTTGAAGTCATACGAGACATACAACAATCCAACTCTCCATTACGAGAAATTTATAGAGGACTCACCCCAAATCTCGTTGGAAATACTGTCAGCTGGGGCTCCTATTTTTTTTGGTGGGGCGAATGTTGAATCTGCTCAAACATAAAGATCGCCATTACTAATTAAACTCATAGGTACGAAACTATGAAGTCTCAGCTCAGCATATTACATGGGTGCAATGACCTAGGATTTTCAGACTATTTGCTGAGTGCAGGGACGTCTGGATGTGTGACAGCAATTTTCACGAATCCTATTTGGGTGTTGAAGACGAGAATGCTGTCGACCAGCTCTACTTATGAGGGAGCATATCAAAACATTTTCGACGGAGTTCGAAAAATTTCAAAGGAAGAGGGATTCAGAGGATTCTATAGAGGAATTTTGCCAAGCTTATTTGGGGTAGGACATGGGGCAATCCAGTTAATGGTTTACGAAGAATTAAAGCGCTGGGGTCTGAATAGATCATCAACGAAGCAGAGCGGCAATAACGAATTTGTACGTCAGCTTTGCTTTTTCCATGACACTCTTCTAACGCAAACATTTAGTCTAATCTGCAGTATATTTCATTCTCAGCCTCGTCGAAAGTCACGGCAAGCTTGATCATGTATCCCTATCAAGTCATACGTTCGCGACTCCAAAGGTATGACGCCGATAACATATATTTATCCATGCGGGATGTTATTCGAAAAACTTTTCGAGAAGAAGGTGTGCTTGGCTTCTATAAGGGGTAAGGAATGTTTGGGTCCAAACAACTATGCCTATGTCGCACATGAGCTAATTCATTAGATTGATTCCGAACTTGATTCGCGTTGTGCCTGCGACTTGTGTAACATTTGTGGTGTATGAAAACACTAGAGGTTATTTAAGTAATTGAGATTTTGTATTGCATCAAGTCCTCGAGGACATTTTTGTACCGTGTATTCGCCGTTGCATATTTCGAGTAGATCTGAAATGTTCGTTCAATAAGTTTTTATTGTGCATTTTGTTGTACTTTTTGTTGCATCACTAGGCGTTTTGGAAACAATTCGATTCAATATGGATAGAAAACTGCAAATATTTCGTATCATATATGTCGCGCGTTTGTGGGTGTGCTCGTGGGATCTGAGCTGACAGACCTCAATATTCAGGAAAGCTACAGCCGTGCTCCTGGTTAGGATTTGCGGCGCGTGAACCTTGCAAGATGCGAAGAGCCGTAACATTCCAGATTATAGTATCCACGCCAATTATAATACATTGAATCTATTTGCATTAGTCAAGTCCAAAACCAAATATTTGATTGTCACTGTATGCCGCATGAATCAGCAAGCAAGACAGAGCAGTCTAAAAACTCCTCTAACATACTCGGCGAGTCTGGTCTTTTTTGTGAACTCCCAGCGATTGCGGTACTTCCAGTTCATCTTTCCTCGACAGAATACAACTCGTGGATATCGAGGCTCAAGGAGAACGGCGCAACCGTCGTGCAAGAATTGTCTTTGGCTAAAATTGTTCTCGCGAATATAAATACGGCTCAGCGCGCCGAGATGGAGCTTCGCCGGCATCGCGTTTTGCTCCCTGGTATTTCTGTTATCAAATTGGCTTGGCTGAAAGCTTGCCTGAAGAGTGGAGTCATGCAGGACATAAGGAAGTATACGGTATTTACTGATCCACAACCAGCAGCAGCTGAAGGGACAGCGTCGAAAAAAAGGACCAGGAGTCCGAGAACGAGTGACCAGGTTAATTCAGCACCCTCGGATAGTGCGGAAGTTGTCTCCATTAGTTCGGACGGTTTTAGCTCGACTCCTCCCAAGAAGTCTCGGAAACCGCGAACAAATAGGGAGAAAGAATCCGGTCTATTAGATAAGCAACTGGATCCGATATATATGAAGCGTTATTCATGCGAGCGACCTCATCCATACAACAGTAAAAATGACGAACTGATATCAATATTAAAGAAAGTGAGGCATGTCAGAGAGCTTGAATGCAATGATGTCAGTATTCGCGCATATTCATCCGCCATTGCTGCAATCCGATCCTATCCTTACAAGATAGAAAGCCCTGCGGAAGTATCCAGGCTTCCTGGATGTGGTGGAAAGGTTGTCAAACTTGTTCAAGAGTATTTGGAAACAGGGAAGGTCGAGTCGGAAACGAAGA
Organism: Lipomyces lipofer; assembly: GCA_003705915.2. Lineage (NCBI taxonomy): Eukaryota > Fungi > Ascomycota > Lipomycetes > Lipomycetales > Lipomycetaceae > Lipomyces > Lipomyces lipofer. The sequence continues at coordinate 33,784 of PPJX02000058.1, read as the reverse complement.
AACTAGAATCGCCAGAATTGAAATCGATTGAGAGGCTGTACAACATTTGGGGTGTTGGCGGTCGCACAGCAAGAGAGTGGTACTTAAATAAAGGCTGGAGGAGCGAGCAGGATGTGAAAGAACACGGCTGGCGGTCCATAAGTAAAGCGCAGAAGGCTGGGATCACACATTACGATGAGTTTGCGGTCAAGTAAGTGCAAATATTATCGAACATTTGCGAAAATCACTGGAGGTTTATCTTACACTTCTAGATTGACGCATGAGCAAGTAAAGTTCATTGGCGACGAAATCAAGAAACATGCACAGGAGATATATCCCGACGCTGAAGCGGTCGTATGTGGCTCGTACAGACGTGGTGGATTGGTACATTCGGACGTGGATATTGTTCTAACTGTTCCAACGAAAGAATATGGAGTGCATTATAATCTTTTAGATTCTTTGGTGAAGTCGTTGAAGATTGCAGGCTTGATTAGCGAGGTTCTTACTGTCAGCAGCTATGACACCTCAAGGCGAAGAGAAGGCAGTTTACTTGATCTGGCCCTAGTTGTGTGGTCTACCATTCCCTCAATTGGCGCCGACATTAAGCACTATCGAGTCGACATTATTTGTGCTGACTGGAGTATTGCCGGATGTGCAATCGTCGGATGGACCGGTAAGACATATCCGATGAGTTGCTAATTGCATACACATATATGACGACTAATATTGTCGCAAACGTATCTAGGAGGTACTACATTTGAAAGAGATCTTCGATTGCATTGCAGAAACCGCGGTTTGAAGTTTTCGAGTGACGGCCTTTTTGATCGCCAAACCGACAAGCTAATCGACACGTCCGCGGATACTCTGGGAGCCTCGGAGAAACGCATTTTTGAGGTTCTTGAATTGCCGTATTTTGAGCCTGAGTTACGGAACACTGATTGAATTTCTACGGACTAGTTGTATGCACTGTATAATACATTGGAATGATCAAGAAATATTTGAACAAATGAAAGCAGACTGATCCGTGCAAAGTTGATTGGATGAGGATACAGATCTGATTGTGGTGCAGCGAGAAGACAAAGGCGACCCGAGGATGTGATTTTTGGGGCCTGGAGCCGAGCAATGACGTAGTTATCTTGTTGGGATACTGACGCATCATCGCTAGGACTGGAAGTTCTTAGGGCCTAACCCAACGTCGAAAAAGCTTCAATGTCATTGCTGCAAATCGTTGAGCCATAGAGAAAAAAAACACTGCTATGTAAAAAGAAGAAAATCTAAAATGTCAACAGCAGACGTAACTACTGAAACTTACACTACTTACACTATAGAATGCTAAAATATACTGTGGGTACCGATTTATTAAGGGCCTGTTCAAACTCCCAACAACCGAACGAAAATAATACGGTCTCGGTAGTCGGCGGCTTCCTCGCGTCAAAAAAGAGAGATCTTCACGATTCGCAGATAATCAATGCAAGTGAGGTACAGCTTAAATATCGACTTGTAGTTAAAGTTTTGTCTCGCTCGGCGTTTAGAAGAAACATCTGTGACGGCACGGTGCTCCCCGCTCAGCTCAACACGAGTCCATGATCCTCGAGATCTACATGCGCATTCAAGCGAGATAGTTCCTCGTTGCGGTCTTATATACGCAATCGCCTTTATCGGTCCACTTAATCGTTTGCTCCCATATTGTTGTAGGCTCATACAATTATACCGACACATCCGGGAATTTGACAGGAACAGCAATGATCTCTCGTGGAGCACTTCCCCGTCTACTCCCCGCCTCGCGGCAACTCGCCGCCTCGGCAGCAAGACCACTCGCCCTCCACAATGGTAGCCATCTCAGGAGTCACATACACAATGCTTCAAATGCATCTTCAGCGACAGAATCAATTCAAGTGTGCGAAGCTGATAGCATGTCTGTATCGCCAAAGCAATTCCCCATTGATACCTTGGATGGTACGTATCATATCTTCGCTTTCATATACACACTTTCTAATTCACTAACTTACAACTCCTTAATACAGCCCGCAATACGGTGGTAATCCTCGGCTCCGGTTGGGCAGGTTTCAGTATGCTCCGCAACCTCGACCCAAAATACTATCGCTGCGTCGTTGTCTCACCAAGGTCGTACTTTGTGTTCACGCCCTTGCTCGCCTCCACGGCTGTCGGCACACTGGAGACGCGTGTTGCGATTGAAAGCGTGAGGGATAAAGGTATGGGGTGGCGGAAGCTTGCGGACGTGTTGGATAGGAGCAGAGCGAAGAAGTCGACGGGGACTCTTGAAGTGAAGCATAACCAGTTGCCGGGGTTGGAATTGGTTCAGGGGATTGCCACCGACATAGGTGAGAACTCGATCGTATTATTGGAATTAATGAAATCATGCTAATGGCCATCGGCATTCGCAGATCTGGAGAACAAACTCGTTAAAGTGTCGCCTAGGATAGCAGAGATACCATGGGACGAATCATTTGACATAAAATATGACAAATTAGTAATTGCAGTAGGATGCTACTCTCAGACCTTCAACATTCCAGGTGTCAAAGAGCACGCGTACTTCCTCAAAGATGTCGCCGACGCGAGAAAAATTCGCCAGCGCATACTTGAACGTACGAATCATATGGAAATTTCGATCTGGCTGAAACTGATATTAATATCTATTCGGCAGGCTTCGAGGCTGCAAATCTATTCATAGTATCGGAAGAGGAAAAGCGGAAGCTCCTCCATTTCTGTATCGTTGGCGGCGGCCGTAAGTTAGCTCTTTTTCCTGAAGGAAGTTTCAACGCAAAAACTAACAAAATGCATAGCCACCGGTGTTGAATTCTCCGCCGAACTGCACGATCTCGTCACCCAAGACCTGAAATATTACTACCCCGACCTTATGAAGTACGTTCAAATCACAATCTTCGACGTCGCGAAGAACATCCTCACCTCTTTCGATGCCAGCCTGTCCGAGTATGCAGAACAGTACTTCAAGCGACAACAGATCCAAATCCGCACGGGTGTGCATGTGGAGGAGGTCGGTTCAAATACACTGAAAATCAAGAACGCGGAGGGGAAGAAGGAGAAGGTAGACTATGGGTTGCTGGTATGGTCAACAGGGCTAGCACCGAATCCATTCGTGGCGAAATGTGATGATATCGTGAAGGATCAGAAGCAGAGCATTGTAACGGATGAGTTCCTGAATATATACAAGAAGACAAAGACAGCAGAAGATGAGGAACTTCGAGTCGTTGATAAAGCCGTCTTTGCTATTGGCGACTGCGGACAGATCGAGAACGGGTTGTTGCCGGCCACGGCACAAGGTGAGTCAATGATTAAATCTTTGTTGGAAGATCAAGATAATGACTGCCAATTAGTCGCCTCCCAAAAAGCGATATATCTCGCCAAGGAATGGAACAAGGCAGTGACGAGTGCAGGCAGCGACGCCGTCAAAGTCCGTAAGCCTTTCAAGTTCAACAATCGAGGAGTTATGGCGTACCTCGGTGGCTGGCGCGCCATAGTCCAGGGAAGCAAAAATGAAGTGAAGGGGTATGCATCCACCTATATGTGTATATCATATGTCGTAACGGCGTTTCTGACTTTCTGACAATTGCGATAGACGAACTGCCTGGCTACTTTGGCGAGGAGCTTATTTTTCGATGAGCGTAAGCCTTAAAAACAAGATTCTGCTCCCGATATACTGGTATGTCCCATAGTATTGTCAATTTCAAACCGGATCGGTAGAGAATGAGGCTGACAATTGCGAAGGTTCGCAAACTGGCTGTTCGGCAGAGATATCTCAAGGTTTTAGGCTTCGACCTGTGTGATTGTATTAAATGGAGAACGGCGATCCACCCTAAGAGATATTGTGTTATGGAGAGTCAATGCAACGAGACTGCCATTTAAGGTCTATATACAAAAGCGTCATCAGAGGTCTCCGGGTTTGATGGACGAACGGACACTTACTATACGAGTCACGAAATCCGAAGAGATCTAAAAGGTGATACATTATATCGCAGCAGCAATACATTTCTAAAACTAGATTATATAATATTCGTAGATAGAAAAGCTAGTTTTGTAAGCTGATCGAATGATCGAAGCTAGACGTGTAGAGAACGCTGGAGTAATCTTCATACAAGGCTGGCGAGAGGGGAAAAAGCAATAACAAGAGCTCAGATTCAGGGGTGTAGCGAAGTGAGTCCCTGCGGTACCAAGATTAACGTTTGTCAAATGAAAAGATTCGTTCGAGACCTGTGCTGACGTTGGCAACCTACCGGGATGGACAAATCAGAATCTAAGTATTTATAATACGACAGCTTGCAAAAAATGTGTCGGGCCCAGGACAGTATGAACTCTGTTAAGCCAGCTTTAAAAAGTTTCGTATGAGAACTTCAGTTTGATCTCATGAAAGCAGCGGCGATGTCCGAAGCAGGAAGGTGGTCGATGGCCCGTAGTGAGATGCACATTTAAAATAATATCGAAACATTTTACTACACTGGGCCATCTTGCGCCAGTCCCAATTCAAGTTCTTCAAGACGTCACCTCGGCTCTACTTCACGAGCCATACTTTGTTCCAGACCGGACCGGGTATTTCTACATCGGAAGCGTTCTAGTCTCTGCAATCCTTATCTGATGGTGGCGTCATACCTACCTTCCCTCGAGAGTCTACGCAGGGACCTAAGTCGATCCAACGGCAGAAAGCCCGTTTGCTCTCATGCGGAAATCCGAGTATGGATGAGGGAATGTGAAAGACTCCAATCTCGTCGCAACGACGAGGACCACCTCTTAATGACTTTCCCTAACCAATAAATACTTGAATTGTATCAAACCTATCTCTAACTACTAGTGGTCCTGCTGTCCGGTGCATAACAGTTTAAATTCGTTTCGTGTATTGATTCGAAACGCAATCTTGCTCTTACTGGAAGTTGCCACCAAAAATGAATACCGACTGTACCACAGTTCAAGTGTATTCCGTAGATTGTCAGCTGGGCTGGTCTCGTGGATAAAGAATACGGGCGGTTGAGCTGTTTGGCTGTGGGAGGCAAAAGTCCGTAAAAATTATAGAGGGCAAAAGAACACGCGCGTAGGAGGCTTCATGGATCTAGACAAGTGGGATCTTACTAACGCGCCGAAGATTTGAAATTTGTCAACTCGGAACGGCCCGGCCTTTGACCCGTCCAGCTTTCCAATGGCTCGCTCTTAGCGACGTTCTAGAAAACAGCATGATGAAATCGGTCCCGAAGAGAGTCTCGGGACTAACTGCGATGTTTGTAATCCTGTCCGACGGTGTGATCCCTAGAAAAAAAGGACTGGCGGTCTGAGTATTTAACGGCAATGCCCCCTTGACTTGTGACATCAGCCACAGCTATCTCACCCCTTCCCTAAAAACGCCACACAGACCAGCTTCTGCTGCCGGCACTGCCACACGCCACTCCGCTATCTGATATTATCGCTGGCCTTGACTCTCGGACTCTACTTGCCAACTGCCTGCCTGCGTTCTTTGTTCGTTGCGTCTGCTCGAATAATCTCGACAACCTCTCGTAGTACGCATCTCTGCCAATCTGTTTTCTTCGTCGTTCCGCCGAGTCTCCCTCCGTTCTTCCGCCGTCCTCTCAGCAGCCTCCTCAGCACTACTCGCCAATTCTAATCGCTCCTCGAGTCGGTCTGATATCTCCTGTTCCTCCACGTTTTTCTCATCTCTATCCGCATATCCTAAAAGAATGTCTCACTCAAAAGTTGTTATCATAGGTTAGTACTTACAAATGTTTCTACCATGTTGTGAAATCAGGTTTAATAATCATCAGGCTCCGGTCCCGCTGCTCACACTGCTGCCATCTACCTGGCGCGTGCCGAGATCAAGCCTGTCTTGTACGAGGGAATGCTCGCGAATGGTATTTCCGCTGGCGGCCAATTGACTACCACCACTGATGTACGTTTCCATCACCCTCTCATGTTACTTTGACATCCGTTAATGTCTCCAGATCGAGAACTTCCCTGGCTTCCCCAATGGCATCCTTGGAGCCGAGCTTATGGATAACATGCGTTCTCAGTCCGAGAGGTTCGGCACGGAGATCATCACCGAGACCATCTCTAAGATTGATCTGTCGTCACGACCCTTCAAGTACTGGACCGAGGACAACGAGAATGCGGAACCTAATACTGCGGACACCGTTATCCTGGCTACTGGAGCCTCAGCTAAACGCCTCCACATCCCGGGTGAGGAGACCTACTGGCAGTCTGGTATCTCTGCCTGTGCTGTCTGTGATGGTGCGGTCCCGATCTTCAGAAACAAGCCGCTTGTTGTCGTTGGCGGTGGTGACTCTGCCGCTGAGGAAGCCCTCTTCTTGACCAAGTACGGATCCAAGGTCTTCGTACTTGTTCGTCGCGACAAGCTCCGTGCCTCCAACATCATGGCGAAACGCCTTCAATCACACCCGAAGGTCGAGATCCTTTGGAATACCGCCCCCCTCGAGGCCAAGGGTGAGAACGGTTTCCTCACCAAGCTCGTCATAAAATCCACCATCGATGGCTCCACTAAGGACCTTGATGCCAATGGTCTCTTCTACGCCATCGGACACATCCCCGCCACCTCGATCGTCCAGAGCCAGCTCGAGACCGACGCCGATGGATACGTCATTACCAAGCCTGGCACTGCTCAGACTAGTGTCCACGGTGTATTCGCTGCGGGTGATGTCCAGGACAAGCGATACCGCCAGGCTATTACAAGTGCTGGTACCGGATGCATGGCTGCCCTTGAGTGCGAGAAGCTCCTGGCTGAGGAGGAGGATGCTGCTGCTGAGTAAGCGCATCAAATTTTTTTACCTTTCTTCCAATATTTTGGTATTTTATGTTTTATACGATGTTCTTAATAATTTTTATTTTTGCCGATATTTAGTAGCATATTTTGAGTCGCAGTGTTTATTTTATCAGCACTGTTTTTATTGTGTTTTTGTATCGCCTATGGGATATATAGACTGGTGATGAATGGTGTCTTTTCAAAAAAAAAATTTAGCTATAGTGATAGAGAAAGTACAAGTCTGTCTTTTATATTGTCAATATGGGAAGCTGCCATGGTTCTATTGGTATGATTATGATTACTTTACTTGTTAAAAGGGCTTAGACTGTTAAGATATTGTTAATGATGTAGATATTCTCTAGCTTAGTTGCCTGTAACTCCATACAATTACCATTAAAATGTATTGACGTGTCAGTTTCAGATTGTTCTTTTCGGTTCGCTGAGTGACATCATTATTTGGACCCTGAGGAAGTGGACCAAACATCGAAAATATCGATCACGGGCTCGGCTTACCTTACAAGGGTGGAAGGATTGGAGCTCACCTGGCATCTGTCGCGGTCTTGAGTTTTTCTAACAAAATGGGACAAGCGCGATGACGTTGTTGGACGAATTGAATAATTTTTGATATTTTGGCAGTACTGTTACGATATTTCCTGCTCATCACGATCGAACACAAGTTCGACAGTTCGGATCATTGACCAACCGCTTCGAACTCACCTACCGTAACAGGTCCAATTCGGTCTTTCTCTCTCGTGTGGGTGTTTCACTCCTTTAGTAAGGATATCTAATACTGTATCAACATGATTGAAGTCATATGCAACGATCGGTAAGTAGCGATACCTGGTGATTTGGGTCATGTCTCGTCAGAATGGCGGCGATTGACCAATTCGGTTTTAACGCCAACTTCTAACTTAAGCCTGTATCTTTGATAGATTGGGCAAGAAGATCCGCGTAAAGGTATATTTTCAATCCATCTATGCGCGTGAACCGTCGTGAGATAGGGTCCCAGCTAACACCACATTGACTTCGCTCTAGTGCTTGGGTGACGATACTGTCGGAGATTTCAAGAAATTGGTCGCCAGTCAGATTGGCACATCTCCAGATAAGATCAGTAAGTGCTTTCTCGTTTGTGCGTTGGTAATGCCAATTTATGTGGGGGCATAGTATTGAAATCGTGGCGGTTGCCTGAAGTCCTGTAGAAAGCTAACCCGATCGTATCTTCATGTAGTTCTCAAGAAAGGGTAAATTACTGTGAATCGCCGTATTTATTTCGCAAGGCTCATCTAATGCTCTGGTGCCGCCTTTAGATATACAACTTTCAAGGACCACATTACACTGGCGGACTACGAAATTCACAACGGCATGAACTTGGAACTGTACGTGGCGCTTCCTCATTTATGTCTCGAGGTGTTATTTGAGTCACAATTCTAATCCACCGGCAGGTATTACGCTTAACCGTGTGAGGCTCAGGAAAGGATAGGGTGTATTAGTGGAGAATGGGAAAATACGAAATGGCGGGTAGTTTCACGATGTACATTAATGAAACACCATGGGTGAACACACATCGGTGAACATAAAAAAAAGCATGTCAGCAATACTTTGGCTACTATAATGTTCCTATATGGTTTCAGTTTGTCGTTGGCATTACTTTGGAGTATATTTGATCTTGAGTCTTTGTGTAAACTTTTTTCGGTAACTCCTCGATGCCCAGCCTTCCAACATTTCCTCTTCCTCAATTTACAGAAAAACTCGGTTCTCTGATGGTGCAGTAGTAATTTAAGAAGTAAGGACAGTTTTGGTAAATCAAAACCGCGTTGTTTGCGCAAACTTAGAAGGCGATGAGCTTCGCGGCCCCCCGCGGCATCGAAGGCAAAGCTCGTTCAAAACGGCTCGTTGGTTTGGTAAAAGCTACCCACTTCATGGAACTTCAAATAACCCACATCAGCAACACCACGATTTTCTTTGATCCCACTGCTGTCTCTCGCTTTTAGGTAGCTTTCTCGATTAACCATAGGTCAGCTTTCGCCAACCGACCTGTAATCCGGAAAGCAACTTTGGTCGACCTTGTTTACAGATCTAACTACCCAACTGCCCCACAACCAGTTCTCAGTCGGCCGACAATCCTACGGCCATCAGTAGCGCGTCATATGAGCTCGAAATAGTTCGATAAGGCTTTCTTACCGTTCATAAGATATTATGGCCAACACTACGACTCTGAGACTAGTCAAGGAATTAGCCGAAATTCAAAAGAATCCTGATCAATGTTAGTATATCCATCTACTCGTTGCACTAGTATCTACTCGTAATTTTCAGGATATTTGATAGGCTCCTAATGCTACCCCATTTTTTGTGTGCGCAGATGAAGTTGTGGAATTTGAGAGTTTCTAACGTTACTTTCAAACAGCGATATTTGTTGCCTTCGATGAAGATGATATCATGAATGCAAAGGCGCTCATCGTCGGTCCACCAGAAACGCCCTACGAGTACGGTTTCTTCGAGTTTGCATTGAAGTTCAGCAAAGGTAGGTGTTTTCCGGAAACTTTACATCTGTCTGCTACCAGAGGAAAGATTTGATGTGACAGGCAAATTATATTGACTGTCTTATAGACTATCCCACGAGTTCCCCAAAAGTGAACGCACTCACAACGAATGGTGGTCGCACTCGATTTAATCCGAATGTGAGATTTGGGATGGGCCTTTTTTTCGATGTAGCTATGTTGTAGATTTCTAACATATCAATCGAATTACTAGATATACGCCGGAGGAAAAGTCTGTTTATCTATATTGGGGTACGCGTGGCCCTAAATACCTGAATACAACAATGAACTCTAACGTAGACTTCACAGAACATGGCGTGGCGAAGCAGGCGAGCAGTGGTCATCCGCCCAGGGCATCGAGTCGGTTCTGCTGTCTATACAGAGTCTCATGAGCGCGAACCCGTTCGAGAATGAGCCTGGATACGAGACGTCTCTGAAGTTGGAGACTTATAAGAAGGAAATGAAGGAGTACTGTCAGAAGGTATTAATGCTGAACTCGTCTGTATTTGCGACGAAAGATATTGACGATTTCAATAGATCCGTCATGAGGCTCTGAGAATAACGATATTACAGCGATTAGAAAGTTATTTGAAGATAAATCCAATTACAGGAAAGCAAGCGCCTAAGGAGGAGAAAATCGACAAGGCAGCAGAAGAGGAGAGACGACATGCTGAGCCCTTTGAGGATTTATGCAAATGCCTGTTCAGGTATTATTATCACACGTACATGAGATCAATTGAGAAGGAACAGGCCGAAATTACCGAGAACTCGTCATTTACGCTCATGCCATTCGAGTTTGGCGGCAACCAGATGTCAGGTCGGTTCGGCTATAACAATCTCCGGAGACGGATGGAGGTGGTGAGGAAGTACATAGACGAGGAGCCGGAGGTGTGGGCGAAGGAGGGTCTGCGAGCTGTTAAGTCTGAGGATGGTATCGCGGCTAGTTTGCAACTGCAATACAATCAACATTCTCATGTATGGTGTCTTCTTGTCATTCGCATCGACAGGACGTAGTGAAGATACTAACACGTTTTCTCTAGCATTTTAATGCAGTGTATGACGGGACGGTCTCACTGGAATTAATCGATAATAATCCGTTCTGCTGGAGATTAGTATGTTACCTTCTACTATGGAATATATTATAAGGACATTCTCTCATCAAGCTTGAAATTTAGATCTACATAGGAAGACCTATGACCAATCTCGACGGTGGTCTCTTCAGAATAAAGATCATGATGTCACCACGGTTCCCAGAGGAGCAGCCTCGCGTCACTTTCGAGACTCCTATATACCATGTCAATATAACGCGTAAGTCGTATCTATTTTCGAAATGTCATTCCTATGCTTGAAGTGTACTGAAGATTTTTAGCTGACGGGGTGCCCTACTACCGACCGGGGAAGCCTGACGAGTTGCGATCGCATATAGAAGCCTTAATAAAGGTCCTTGAGAACGAGCAGCTCTCACCGGATCCACGAACGTGGATGAACCTCGACGCGGCGTCCTTATACTTTGGTTCAGACACCGACAAGCGTGAATATCGGAAATCTTTCAGAAGGTAAGGTCGTAATGTCCAAGTATGAATAAGAGCAAACTGACAAGAAATTGAACGTAGGGCGGTGCAAAGGTCCCCTGAATACTAGAATCAGCGACATGCTAGACAGGTCAAGGACAGAACTGATGGTCCAAGGTCAGCTTGCCATAACCCTCAATTACGGAACAGAATTCTAATTGCATGTGTTGTTTGGTTTTTTTTGCGCTTCCATCTCTGCCACGTGTGATATACATGCATAGTTCTTTTAGGCTTGGGCGTTTCTAATTGGGCATTTTATTGATTTTGATAGGTTTTTTTTTTCTCTTCTCCAAATTCCACTAGCTTTGCATTGATCTCTCGGTAGCATTATTGAGGTGTTCGTAAACGCAAGTGAATGGTGTCTCATTTGGCAAGGCGGTGTCGTACTTACTATTTTGCTAAATTTTCCTTCAAACTCTGTTTACATGAATTGCTTTGCAAACATGTTTAATGGTACATACAGTATTGTACATATATTTGGCTCAATTATATTTTGCACCGCATCCCGCAGATCGCGCGACAACAATCGGAGTATACCCCGCGAGGGGCTCGGGCTCTTCAACTTCCCCATCGCGAGGTGCAGGTGCTACCTGCATCCTGCAATGCGCCATTAGCGTGTACGTAAGCGATCATCGGATGATCAGCCCTCACACATGTATGGGTGCAAATTTTGTATGGAACAATATATGAACTGCATCAAATATCTCCCGCAATGCAACTATTTCGCAACTACAGAGCAGAGCGTGTCCTAGAATGGCTATAATATTAGAAGGAACAATCTAATGACCATTCCCCTGTATATGTGCATTCACTCGGTTCATTTGCCTTGGCGTAGACGCTTGAGGTCTCTACGTCTGCATACAAGCAAGAGCCATTCCTAGCAAGAGCTCCATGTACACCAATAGGGCACTAAATGGCCAATTGCTGACGTCCATTGTCACTTAAAAAAGTACGCACATACCATATACACTTTCGGATCTGAAGATCGTCTCTCATCTTAGATTCAGAGTTCAATCTCGATCCAAATGGTCTATCGCAAACGAGCGAAATTGAGCTAATCTGTGGATCAATATTCGCGCGATTGGAGTTGCAACGCCGGGTGTCGGATACAGACGAGATCGTGTTTGGTTTGTCCGGACGTCGGGATGCTCGGGTTGACGTGGCATACTGATAGGTATCCCTTAACTCTATTTTAAGGTTGTCGATCCGGCTTGGACAACGTAAAACTCGCTGGTACTCTTAAAAGCAAACATATTCACATGCTGCTGCTATGCCGATCGCGGATGGCTTCCGCGAGGGTTGAGGTCATGGCGAGATAAGAAGAACTCGACATGTTTTTCTTCTGGTTTCAAGCATTGTAAGAGGAAATAGAGAACGCATGTGCAAGCTCTTGAATTTTGGCAAAGGGGTGGCTCATCAAAGACTTATACTTAGTACATCCGTGGTACCCGGATAGAGATAGAACTGAACACGCATTTATTCCAATCTCGACGAGCTTAGAGAAGTAGATAGCACACAGGGGCGATTAACAGTATCAAGGGCAATTATATCTTATCAATATAAACGTAGTGAAAGCTGGCGATGGAACTGCGTTAAGCCACCATTCAGCAAGGTTATAATCGTAGTGAAGCCGGACTGCCCTTGACCGTTACAAAGATATATGTACAGTTCAGGTTAGCATTGCCAACTCTCTCCTGTTGGCGTGACTTCTATATCCCCATTTCTGCAGCTAGCTACGGCCAATGAGCAAATGCCTTTTCCCACTCTTTAACGGCTGTATCTCACTGTCAGGCCCTAGATGCATTGTTACTTTTTCGTTGATGAACCATGCGAATAGTATAAAGCGTAGGTCAGAGGCGGACTTAATCTGTCATATATGCCAGGTTGCAAGAACAAATGAGAACTCACTACTAATGGCGCACAAACCCACAATCATCAATCTCCAGTGATCATAAACAGTAACTGGATTGTTAAGGAAACCTCGCACAGGTGTCTCCCTCTCCCGCAGTTACAGTCGTACCGGCGAGTTCAATCTGAGCAGCCGCGCCTCTCTCTCAATACGTAATATGAGTGTGTCGGGGCTTTTGACGAGCGAGATATGAGAGCACCCGTGCAGCTTCCTGCCGTGAGGAGCAGGGCAGGGGTCATAGGCCACCGAGCAAAGATTTCACCTATTCGGCATGGCGTCACTCCTCACGAATGCAATCAATGTGGGCCAGTGCCACGTGACCACGTCCTTTTCGGGTCTGACCAGTTCATATTGCGATATCAATATCATTACCCGGCTACTCAGCTGTGCACGCGGGCCGCGTAAAGTAACGAAGAATTCGATACGGCGTCGCATATATGCCGGTGTGACTGACTTCAACCCCCACAGGCTCTGATGCTCACTGTGCGCCGCCTATCATTTCTCTCCGATACGAGCAGACGCAATTGCGGAGCATTGCTTTTAGTTGCAGCCTTGTGTGTTTAACGACCGATTATGCACCTACCCGGAAGATTCTCAATCCTCCGCCTCTGCTTGCGTCAGGCCGAGGGCGTCCTTACGCGTCCGCGTTTTGAGTTGATTCCGCCTTACTAGATGCTTCGCGGATATGGAAGTTGAGCTCTACGTGCTAATTGACCTGATTCACAACTATCCGTGGAACAAGCAATGCCGTCGTCGAGGATCCTTGAGGACGCGCGCTTCTGTTTTTCCGAATCCAGGTGATAAGAGACATTTTTTCGCTTGATTGTTTATTACTGCAACGAGGTGGGGGAGTGGGCTTGGGGCGAGAAAGTTAACTTCGGACCTGTCAATTATCTGCCCACTGCGATCGACGACGGATGCGCAGGCGGACTTACGCAATTGAAGGCTGTGCATCTCAGTAAGTAAGTAATCTCCGCGAAATCAAGGGTTTGAGGGAATTGCATTGTGAATTGCAGCATCGGATGGCGTGAGAGCCGCCGCGCTGTGAATCCTATGAAGTAAGCAGCCTTCCAATGAACAACTTCCCGGACTATTGGTAGGCACCGGTCGCGGACAGATATTCGAGTTCGGTTTAGTTTTCGATAAGGTCGACATGCCATGCTGCCAACTGTCGTCCATAGACGTTCGAGTTCACACGTTGCGAGACACCTCATGAGCGAGAAATATGTGTTATCCTGCGTCTTTTTTTTATTTATTTATTTTTTTAAATTGATGCACTAACGATGACGCGTACACATAGAGTGCTTTATACTTCTATTTGAGGAATAGTCGATCGCCCATTCATGCGTCTTCAATTTCCTTGTATTCAAAGAAAATTAAGTCGATCGCCTACATACACTGTCAATATCTGTTTCTCTGACCTCCCAATGCTGAGACCAAATATTGGCTGACTTCTTGCACATTTCGCCTTCAAGATGAATTTTCTAGGCGAGCCAATGACCCACTACCATTATGATTTTTCAACATCACAACCTGACAGTGCATTTCTCGATCCATCTCCGTAACCGCGGAACGAATCGACAACTAGGATGTCCTCTAGCTCGTTGGCCATCACACGACCGCAACGCATCGATGGAATCTTAACGCTGCGACCGTAATGCAAGAATAAATACCATTATGAGGCTTGTAGTCTGCGAGGGGTGGCGAAGATAGAAGGGGGCTGTGCGGACGCATCATACGGAGAGCAGATTAGCAAGCGAATTGGCATTGCAAATGTTATTGTGTATGGACTGCCAGTCCTAGCGGTCTTCATTTGCGCTTTACACTCTCGCCAGTCTGCAAAGTCCTGCAGACGACATGTGTCGAACGGTTTGCGAATTACGGTACAGTGGAAGGGATGTCCGACACTCTGCAACTGGTTCTACCACGCGGATTTGCCAAATGACACTACAATTTTGTTTCGAATGTGAATAGAGAACCATTTCCCTTAACGATTTTTAACTGAAATCGACGACTGTATTGGTAAAATTGCTATTTGTAACGCAGGAAAACTCAGAGAAAATCGCGATGCCCAGACTGATTCTCGCATTAAATGCATCTAATTAGACCGATGCGGTCGAATTTTGCTTTGCAGCAAAGAAATATGAAAGAGCAGTTGCAGTGTGCCGTGACCGTGTATTGGTTTTCCCGATCGGATTAGTCTGTATGTCGCTCACTGCATGTATGCATGCATATGCATTTGTCTGCATCAAATTTTTTCGCACCTAAATGTGTCTCGGTCTGTGGGTGCCCAGCTCGAACATCAATTTTTGGCCGGAGGGCACGTTTTTGCATATCAAATATTGGGAAACCGAACTGAGTTTATTCTTGGCTACTGTCGAGGAGATACGACGAGATGGAAATTATGCTTGGTAGTCTGTTCAGTAGCGTTCTGCACTCTGCACGCGGACCGACGGTATACTTGTCGTATCTATAACGCTATTGTAAAGTCCAGTTGCAAGAGGGTACACTCTGAATACCAAGACATGAGAACCCTACGCAGGCGCATAATAGACTGCCTGCTTTCGAACAGTACGCTATTCTGTATCGAGTAAGGCTTGTGGACGGCTGGACTATCCAGACCCGGCAAGTGCACATGTGCCCACGACTGTGTGCTCTCTGAGGTGAACTGAACCCTGCCCATGCCGGTCGATTCGTCTTTTTTTGCGTAAGTTTCTTCGACGACCGGTCGAGAAGATCGAACTTAGCCGTCAGAACTGCGTATTATTGTAATTGTAAGGAAATAGAGCAGGAATTGGTTTGTAGATATTTTTAGAATGGCGGCATAGGAGATTGCATGTGAATCACGTTCGCCACGGGTTGGGCAGCCAGCGTTGGCCAGGTCCCAGGAGGTAACCGGCGACCAAACCGACGCAACCAAAGCGCAGCTGGCCGACAGGGCGAGTTCCGGCGGCGCATATTTGGCGCAAATGTCACAGAGTCTGACGATGGTATGCCCGAACGGGAGACAGCTGACAGCGGGCCGCGCACAAACCCGAGAGGGTCTAGTGCCCCGTCGGCGTGACCAGCAGCCTAAAATAGACGCTAGCGCTTGGGGTTTCCCGTACCCAGCGGTACGCTTAGCGCATGCAGCTGCCATTAGTTCCGCTATGCCCGTTTCGTCTACACCCTTTTATCGTCGATGAGCTAGCTTCTCGGCTAATCCTCGCACAATAGAGAAGCTAGCTTTGTCGCTCGCCAGAGGACTCACATTGGGCCCCGATTCATTCTTCTACCCTGCTGGCCCTCAATTTCTTCACTTTCTCCATTTCACTTCAACACTCATCAATTCCATCGATCGTTGGTCTTTGCTATTCTTCTTCCGGCTTCTCGCGCTCTACTGTGTCTTTCGTCGTCGTTACGCCATTGCTATGAGCGATTCTCTTCCCCTCCAACTTCCGCGGTCACTGACCAAGAAACTGAAGCGCCGCTTCACGCTTCCTCGATCTGGTTCGTCATCTAGCGACGGCTTGTCCAGTCTCACGTGCCCATCTTCACCGACTTTTACGCGCCAACTTACCTCGTCTCTGAGCGACGGCAGCAGTGTTTGCATCAGTCGATGTTCTCTCGACGGCTCAAGCAAGTTGTACATGTATGATGATATACGGGGCCTCACATCCTCCACACTGGCAACCTCGATGTCGATGAACTCTTCTTCCACCTCGGTCTGCGAAGAATCGTATGGTGCTCGCAGCGCCTCGCAAGATGTGTTCTCTTCCCCGCCAAGCTCTGCACCATCGACACCTCGAATGGCACAGGACTCTTCATTTTTCGAGGATCTGTCAACGACTGCTGGCTTTGAGCCGGAATACCAGGTTGAAAGCGAATTGGAACAAGCCGACGAGATGGCCAGACAGATACTCGAGAAGGTCAACGTTAACGAAAACAAACTGTCATCTAGGGACTCTTGGTACATATAGGTGTCTGGTATGGTTGATTATTGGGTTTTGGCTATATATGGATATGGAGTTTTTGGTGTGTCCTCGGATTTTTTTGGGCCTGGTACATTGGATTTGAATAGACGGATGGATATCTGGATGGGCACAATCGGCTTTTTCAATTGAAGTGCTCTCATGCGCTCGTTTCTCATTCCTTATTCCTCATTCCTCATTTGCATTTTATTATCATTGAATCTACATTATAGATTTGGATAGAATCATGGTGGTTGGCGTTCTAACGATGCTTATTTTGACATTTCAAATGTACATAATTTGGGAACTTGTTTGGATTAGATATGGAGAAATTTGACAAATAATAGGATACTATATTGTTTTATTCAAAGACTTATCCTCTTACAATTTCAAATAAATATAGATTTGACAGCAATTTGTTTTTATTTGAATTCCATATTGATCGTTTATCCTGATCCTGCAGTAGTCTTGCGCAATCTGGTCCAACCTCGCGTTAACAGCTGGATGGCAAAGCTGGTGGCAGCATAAATCGCAAGATTTGATGCCTATCCGCACTAGAGTAACTTTACCGGAATACAGCCGCGATAAGCCCGACAACCCTGACCCTGAACCTGACCCATCCAATTATTGCGGCAATTCGTCTGGGTTAGGGTATAGTCTCGACCATCGATATTTCTCCAAGCAAGGTTTTTTAAGGGTGCGTGAATTCGGATTAGGTTCGGACAGACGACAGAGTTCTCGAATTTCCCGCGATTTCTTCCGAAAATTGTTTTTTTTTTACAGAATGGGTACGGAATATTCTGTTCTTTTAGTTTATAAATTTTTAAGCTCAAAAAGAATAGTATTTAAGCGAACTAAGATTGTAGCGACCTAGTCACGAGGAGCGATGCCGCAGTGCTGCAGACGCTGACTGACTGATACTGCTCGCAAATGGACTTAATTGAGTGGGTCACCATCGGTTACCAGGGTGTAGGCTGAATCACGGCCATTGGCTGCAAACGAAACGCAATGATCGCGAACTCAAATATTACACACATGGCAGTTGTCTCGAGTAGGAATAGAAACAATCTGTTTGGAGAATACAAGAGTCAGTAGATACCGGGCGAACCGCATCCAGCTCATGGCCTACCGTAGCCTTGGTCGATTTACTGAACAGATCGACATCAACCATTCCGAGTGAAACCTCCGAATCCGAACAGATCAGCACTCAATACTGCACCCGGATCGAACCCAAGCCGATTTTGAAATCGGTCCGAGCAAGGACGCGTGGTAGTTACACGTTCAAGATCACAGACTTTCGGTACTTAGTTTAGAAACTTCTTATACTTCAGTGCGAGTCCGAGTCATGTTTGGTACATACATATCGTGATGTGCAGGGCTGTGATGTGTGAGAATCGGTGATTACCGCCGAAGATGATGGGCCTGTACTTCCCAATTTCGCTACAGATCAGCAGAAGTGGACTATGCGTCGGGAATTCACAAGACAACGTCTGAACATGACGTTCTGTTTGTTCAACGTCATCCGAGCCTTGGGCAAGTGCCCTCGTCGCCAGGCTTAGAGTCCGATGCATAGCTTAATTGCAAGGTCGGTAATTGATTATCAACATGTAGATATTCAGAATTCAATTGCCACTTCCGTCACTTGTCGATTAAAGATTTCGTCGCTTATGTAGAGCAGCCGAGTAGTAGGCTTAATTGATCCGTCAGTGGCCTCCCAAGTGATTTGCGACTCTTGATCATCGTCCAGTCAAGTACGAGTGCGCCAGCGATCGAGGCTTACGTGTCTTACTCAGTCTACAGCTTCTGTGACTGGATCCAGTTTCTATTTACGCTTGCGACGTCACACGCCTCGGAAAGAATTATTCCTGGGCCAACCAATACGGTGGGAGTTGTTCTACTTGCTATTGAGAAACTATTGTTCGTCCCGTGTAAAAGCGACGCGTGTTTGAACCTTGTCTTGTTCGCCCTGAGTCTGACTATACTTCCCGCTATATCTCACATCTCACATTCGTACTTGATTTAACAGAATGAACACTTCGGTTCAAAACCGTTGACGGTATTGTTCGTAAGTAAACAGTCTGTAAAAGGAGCGTGAAACAGCAACATAAAACGCAGCTGATACCTGAGCAACGCGCGTGTGGATCTTTGATTTCGAACCTGTAGCAGCTAGCCAACATTGTTGCATGCGTGAGAAGTTAAAGCAGGGTGAGAAAGAACCTGTTGATCTCACTTCTTGCAGCACACTCGGCACCGTCAATGTTTATCAGCCTTCGATCCGCCGCGCGTAACGGGGCGTTGGTCCCTCTATTCGTGAAATGCGACTCCCTCACTCAAAGCCAACTTTCTGAGCTGGCAAGTTTCTACGCGTCCGCATGATAAGAGTTGTTACCTTTCAACGTAACAGAGCAAGTTGAACGATGAAACAACTGGTGGTATATTCCATGGCGACGGTATCGGCGGATCGAAGTCCTAAAGTAGGATGCGGGCGATCTCAACAATACGAGATGACAATCAGGATTTATACGGTAATGTGACGAATGGGCCACATATGTATGCCGAGAAGTCGGTATGCCAATTCCACTTCTTCCGCCCATGAGACTGATATTGTCGAAGAAAGTCACAGTAGATGCGAACCCAGGCTCTAGAATGTTACCGGAATATGGTTCACTACGACTAACAAGCAGTTCTATTTGCAGAAGATAATGAGCATGTGTGCAGTGCCGCACCAACGTTGGATATCCTCATCTTGCCCTTGCTACAGCTGCTGGTATCCTCAGTATCATTGGTGTCATAGTATTATGGCGACCAAACTAAATCAAAATACCTCATGCGAATTTACAGCGATGACTGGCGCATGCCCGACATAATCTGTAAGAACTAAAGTAGAACTAGCATAAATTCTAATCACAAAGTCGTTATAACGCATACTACAGCAAAACAAAGATGGCAGATAAAAAAACGTTCATAAAATACTAACAAACTCTCAAAAACAATATTTCACTCCACTTCGAATTCACCTCATTCATCTTTTCTTTCACATATATATAAAATAAACTTCTTTTATCATCTTACATAACAAGAGGAGTAACGCACTTAGAAGCACTTGCGGTGGACGATGGAAGGTCCAGACTCGTCGTACTCCTGCTTTGAGATCCACATCTGCTGGAAGGTGCTGAGCGACGCAAGGATAGAACCACCGATCCAGACCGAGTACTTGCGCTCGGGAGGAGCGATGATCTTCACCTTCATGGAGGAAGGAGCAAGAGCGGTTATCTCCTTCTGCATTCTGTCGGCAATACCGGGGTACATGGTAGTACCACCAGACATGACGATGTTGCCATACAGATCTTTACGGACGTCGACATCGCACTTCATGATCGAGTTGAAGGTGGTCTCGTGGATACCAGCAGCCTCCAGACCAAGGACAGACGGATGGAATAGAGCCTCAGGGGCACGGAATCGCTCATTGCCAATGGTAATGACCTGTCCGTCAGGAAGCTCATAGGACTTCTCCAAGCTCGAGCTCTGGGCGGCGGTCTGGAGCTCCTGCTCAAAGTCAAGAGCGACATAGCAAAGCTTCTCCTTGATGTCACGAACGATTTCACGCTCAGCAGTTGTGCTGAAGGAGTAGCCTCGCTCGGCAAGGATTTTCATGAGGTAGTCAGTCAGATCACGACCGGCCATGTCGACACGGAGGATAGCATGGGGAAGAGTGAAACCCTCGTAGATGGGCACAACATGGGTGACACCATCACCCGAATCGAGAACGATACCAGTGGTACGACCGGAGGCGTACAGAGACAGGACAGCCTGGATAGAGACATAGAAAGCCGGGGCGTTAAAAGTCTCGAAAATGATCTGGGTCATCTTCTCACGGTTGGACTTAGGGTTGATTGGGGCCTCGGTCAGTAGGACAGGGTGCTCCTCAGGCGCAACTCGGAGCTCGTTGTAGAAAGTGTGATGCCAGATCTTCTCCATATCATCCCAGTTGGTGACGATACCGTGCTCGATAGGATACCTCAGAGTAAGGATACCTCTCTTTGACTGAGCCTCATCGCCAACATACGAGTCTTTCTGGCCCATACCAACCATGATACCTAGATGATGTTAGCCGATGCCCGCCATAAATACACGATGAAGTAATAACATACCCTGGTGACGAGGACGGCCGACAATTGATGGGAACACAGCTCTGGGGGCGTCATCACCGGCGAAACCGGCCTGTTAAACAAAAGTTAGATGAATGATTCAACGGATACAATCAAAATGAATCAGTAACGGCGGTAACACCGCCCGAAACAAGCCTATTCATACCTTGCACATACCCGAACCATTATCGATGACGAGCTACATAAAACAAAGTTAGCAAAGTTCGAAAGTACTCTTGCTTATATCTCCTCGATGAATTTGATGAATATCGGAAGGATTGAATGATAGCTACGCATTCATCTCGCCGGCCATTGCCCGACATCTTCCAGAATAAAAGAATAGGTATCATACCGCAGCAACTTCGTCTAGAAAAAAAACGCGACGTGTTAGCTAAGATGCTCTAATAGATACAATGAATTGAATTCCAAGATAAAAAGTTAAGACGTATAGGAATAATTGGGTATTGTTGCGGAGGCAAATATAGATTACGGCATACACCGGATACGCATAGATAGTGCCGGCACAACGAACAAAATTATGCCTCGCCAATACCCATTACAATCAATCGATCAATCCAAAATTTCAAAGTAAAAGAACAGTCATACCTTCCATTGTGATATATTACAGAAATAAGAGGATAAATTTGAAAAGAATGGTGAAGATGAACTGGGAAATGGATCGGGAAGAAAGGTTGCAAGGGGGTTAAGAAGGAGCGAGGTGAGTGGGTGGCAGAAGGTTGGGCGCGCACAAGCCTGCCGCAAGCAGCACTGCCGCCCGTGCCGATGTCTACTACTCTGTGCTGTAATCTTCTCTGACTATCTGCGAATTGTAGCATGCGAGTCGCAGGGCGTTTACGCCTACTGTGGCGGGTAAGTGGCTGGTGGTGCGCTGACATCTGCATTCGGGCGGCTGCCCCAGCCGCAGCTATTTTGTGCATCGCCACGCATCGGCACAAGCTTCATAGCGAGCTGTGGCGCCCACTCGAAGTTCCGCGCGTCGCTTCCTGGTGTGTCAACTCTGTACACTGCCTCACTCATTACGCGTCGATTACCCAAAAAAAAAATCGTCAATACGCGTCATTCATTGCGCGTACGAACTGGATTGATCAAATTACGAATACGACTCGGTTTGTCGATAATCATTCTTTTGTTGGATGTCATTTGGAGTTCGAATTGCAAGCGCACGAGCGTGTTTTAATTTGACAATTATGAAGCTGATGTCAACTGGCATATATCTACTGGATATCGTATCCGTCGTCGTACAAATTGAAAGATACATTAAATTAACGGAGAAAGTAAACTACAAAAATTGGAGTAATAAGGAATCGAAAATAATAACTATGGAAGTCCGCCAGTACTGCACATGAACCAACAATAGCAAGCCAATGCATATCCACCATAAAGCGCCTTGTAAAACACTCCAAAATCAAATGCGCCTATTAGTCTCGATGGCAAACTACCCCTCCAAAATCATCAAATGTACAGGTATTGTACATATATGCCGCAGCTCTTCATGATCAGCGAATATCAGCTACAAGAGGAGAACTCAATGGTCGACATCTTCCCACTGGCGCCCCTTCACGGCGGACAGTTCTTCCAGACTGAGCACCTTTCCAGATGTAAAGTATCCTGCGTGGATCTTCGCATCAATCTCGACACGCGAGTCCTCGGGAACCATATCATCGGGAATGGGAACTCGTTCGTAAATCGGAATGCCTTGGCCGACAATAGCATCGTACTTCATGTTCGACATGGAAAGCATGCGGTCGATTTTCGTGATACCCAAAAAGTGTAGGATGTCGGGCATCAGCGCCTGGAACCTCATGTCCTTGACGCCAGCGATATTCTCCGTTCTCGTGAAGTACTCCGCGGCGCTGTCACCCATACGCTTGCGAGCATTATACACGAGATACTTGGTAACCTCGCCAAGCGCTCGTCCTTCCTTTCTAAAGTAAATGACAACACCACTGCCACCGTTCTGTGCCTCTTTTACCGCTTCCGAAATACCAAATAGGAGATAAGGTCTGCAAGTGCAGATATCGCTACCAAAGACATCGCTGCCATTACACTCATCATGAACTCGGAGAGCCAGTTTGCAATTTGGATCAGACATCTTCGCAGGATCACCAAAGATATACGCGGTCATTCCACCGATAGGCGGAAGGAACACCTTGATATCCCCTCTCGTGATCAACTCAGGATAGGAACCGCCAGTGTCCTCAAACAGGGCACGGCGGAGCGTACCCTCATCAATGCCAAATCTTTTCGCAACTCCAGGAAGATGCCACACAGGCTCTACCGCGACCTTCGTGACCGCCAGATCCCCGTGCTCGTTCAATACAACCTTACCATCGACTTTCATCTTGCCCATCTTGACCTCTTCCTTGATCTCCAGAAGTTTCATGTGCGCTTTGGTGACGGCAATGGTGGGTCGAATCTCGACGCCCTTTTCATCAATATAGTCCTTGTACAGCCACGGAGCTAAGTGACCAAATGGGTCCATGGAAACAATCTTGTCGGGATCGCCCCATTGAGGATGAGGACCAATGGCAACTGGAGGCTCGGTGTTGGTAAAATCAGGCTTGTGGTTAAAGCTCAATTCGTCGATAGCAACGGCTAATGCGTGGTATATTCCATACGAACCAGAGTGGGCACCAATAGCTAGATTCATAATGTTAGTAGTCGTCCAGGTCGTTCGAAAATCGACTGGTGTATTCAAGCCAAGCTCACCGTTGCGCTTTCTAACAGTAGATAATGCACGAGAAACAACGATAGGGCCTCTAACTCGAGGATCACCCGCTCCCCAATGTAGTTGAATAGGATCAATGCCAGACTGGCCGGGGTAAGTGGTGAGCACTATACGGTTGCCCCATTTCGTACTACAATAGAACTAATTGTCAGAATATGAACTACTAACTATAAGTTAGAGCCGTCTAGAATGCATACGCTGGACTAGATTTCTTCTGAACTTCCTTTCCAGAATCGTCCTCACCCTTCCGTGGCAGTGCCAAAAGCCGAGGAGAAATTGGTGGGCTTAACTCTGAATCGACCGGAACAACTGATAGGATAGAACCAACAGGAAGCTCAGCTGGAGAAGGAGAAACTAATGATGCTCCCATGTCATTTACGGCCTGGACAGCATTCATCCGCAGGTCCAAGTTCTGAATCGCTTCCGCGGTCGAGGCATTAGTCGAATCGATCTAAATTGAACGGCTCGTACGTTAGCTTATAAAACATACAGGTTTATTTAAAAATAATGTATATGTCAAACATAGTGACTACGTAATGGAGTTTCTTACTTTTTCTGTTAAGGCTTTGTAATCGGTCTGAAGCGCTTGTACGGAGGACAGGATCTGTCCGAGAACAGCCGACACATCGGTCGACGAAGACATTGTTGAAACAAGAGCTTTTGCTTTTATCTAACTTATGTTTTAATGTATGGCATCATACATTTAAATCTATACACTATATATGTGAATAGACAGTAAAGCGTTAGGAAATCGACTGGAAACTGGACTTGTTTCTCGAGGGACCGGCTATTTATATAGTTAGCTGGACGAAACGCGGCGCTCTCGGGACAACGCCACGCCCCACGCGATGACTTCACCAATTGATAACCAACTCTCCCAATATGCAGGCGGTCACAACGGATATAAGCACGAATCAGGCAGCGTCGAGACGCTTATAGCCGCAAAGGGCTCTCTGAGAACTCATTCCGCAGTTACAACTTTCCTCTTGCCACGCCGCGCTTCCCGAAATGACTCGCCGGCCTGTTCTTGCGCCACAACCTGTAGAGGGCGATAGAAGTAGCCAGCGAGTCAGATCTGATGAACCGTCCGAATTCCGCAACACTTCTAATTAATTGGTCGGCATTGAAATCGAGATTCCGGCGTAGGCGCTGTCTCCATTCGTTGGCACTTATGCCATACATTAGATCGGTTAAAAAGTCTATTACATGCCATGTTTGCAGTTGATGAATCGCCACACTGTTATCAATATGCCATGGGTTACGTGACTGAGGTTACATTTGGGCAATGAATAAGTCCATACATGAACGTCTTCGGTCCAAATTACTTAAACTAACCATAAAAATATTTAAAGCGCGCTATAATCATTATGATAATTCGAGAATGGTATTCGTTTATATACCCGACAAAAAGCTTTTAATACACTCAAGTCTGGTCGCTCGCTATATATGTACGAATCTACACTATACGGCCGATACCCAGATATGAACCTGTTAAGAAGAGCAAATCAAATGTACTAAAACCGTGAATAAAACGCCAAGAATAAAGAAACAAGAAGACGGGTTTCATTAGGAAATTTGTTATCAATGACTTACCAATTTCCGTCCAGATTAGCGAACTTACCTTTCACGGTTGTGGATGAACCTGCAACGAGCATGGCATCGTTTATCTTCAGTGGTCGCGCTTGACATTCTGTGGACGAAGACCGATGCGATTCTCACAATACAGAGTTTTATTTGATCCTTTTGATAGTCCTGATGCGGCACTAATTCCTCAGCAGCCTGATCCATACGGAAACGCTTTCAACTATGAACAGCACAGCTTGACGGAAAGAATCGCTAAAACGCGAAGCAAACTTTGCAAAAAGTATCTATTCTATATTTCTAATAATGTTACAGTCGCTTCAAACAGAAACATATCTGGAAATATTTCGCGGTGAGAGATTACCATACACTTCAAGCGAAGTTAAGCAGGCTGTGGCGAGGTTCCTTTTGCGTTGGGAGGACGACTTCCACATCCCGTAGCATTGTAAGCTCTCCTAGATCCCCGCAATTTTTGAACCCTTCATTTTCATAGTTTCCCAGCTAGAATTGATGCCTACTTGAAACCATGGTAATTCTAAATCTCACTCGGTCTTATATACGGTACCTAATGTTATTGTCAAATTAGGGAAAAAGGAAGAAATCGACAAGGAAGCCTGTGAAGGCGAAGAAGGTTGAGCCCCTACCGACTGTATTTTCATGTTTATTCTGCAACCATGAGAAATCGGTCATCTGCCGCATAGACAAGAAGCTAAAATTGGGATTCTTGAATTGTAAAGTGTGTGGGCAGAATTTCCAGACTCAGACCAATGGTATGTTCATCAGAGTTTCTCCGCTTTCGAAATGGGATTGATTTTATATTCTAACGATCAATAACCTGCAGCTCTATCAGCACCGGTTGATATATATAGCGAATGGATAGATGCTGTCGAGGATGGTGAACTGCCGGAGAAGAATGATGATATTGCGGATGGAAGCGATCTCGACGATGATGGGCAGGATGAAGATCTCGGACTCGACGATTGAGGGATAATGTTTCGTAATAAAGTGTCAAGGATGGCTTACCGGCAACAGTTTTGGCTCTTCAGCAGCGCGATGATCATCGCAATTATTAGGGCATTGGCAAATCAAGACAGCACGCACACCATAGGATCTACTTAAGAGTCTATTGTAACATACAAACGTATTCTATACAACTTCAATGTACAATCACTATCTACACGTACTAATGCTCTGCAGCCCATTTCTTATACCATTCCAGACAGTCCGTATTAGCGACGCTAGCCCCAACCTTTACATTACTCCTCGACACAATGCTCTTGATGATCGTCTCTGTCTTCTTACCATTAGCGGTATACGGAATTTCCGGTGCCTCATCGATAATTCCAGGAACATGGCGGGGAGAAAGTTGTTCTCTGATTGTCATTTTGATCTTCTTTAGCAATTCCGACGTGAATTCCACAGACGGCTGAATCTTCAAAAACAAGACAACAGTCTCGTCAACGTCTTCGGGTCGCTTCATACCAACACATAGAGAATCTTCGACAGTGTCTGCGAACTCCTTGCTGAGAACATTGTAAATCTCGCTAGAGCCAAATCTGACACCTGCTGGCTTCAGGACACCGTCGGACCTACCTAGCATCAACAGGCCGTTGGTCTTCGGCGAAAGTCTCACAAAATCTCCGTGATGCCAAATTCCTTCGAATCTCTCGAAGTAGCTGGCCCTGTACTTTGCTCCATATGGGTCATTCCAGAACATCACGGGCATGCATGGGAAGGCCCTTACACAAACAAGATCACCTGGCTCTCCAGTCGATTCGATGTTTTGCCCATCCTGACCCCAAACCTGAATCGCCATTCCAAGGCCCTTGCACTGAACTTCACCCTTATAGACAGGAACTAAGAAGGATGGAGCGCCTACTTTAGTTAGAATGCGCTTCAACTGCGTATTTGAACTACTCATACCAAACAGTGAAAGAATATCCGTGCCTCCAGTAATACTTCCTAAGAGAACTGGTCTAAAGGTTTTGTATACATATTCGTATGTAGACGGGCTTAGGACAGAGCCAGTGGATGTGATCGCAGCAAGCTTCTTCATAGGATATTCCTCTCCTGAAACCAACAGTTAGTCAACGCTCACAATAGTTGACACCACCAATTCTAACCTGGTTTAAACTGCTTCTGCTCGAGAACCGATAGATATTTAGCCGATGTTCCAAAATATTTTATCCTATACAAAGCTGTCAGAGAAGATATCACAAAAAACCGGTCAAGTGGCGTACTCTAGCTCGTCAATGAGCTTAAACATGGACTTCTCTCCAATTGGCTGGAAAGGCGATCCATCGTACAGAACTAGCGTAGCACCAGATGCCAATCCCGAAATTAGCCATTGCCCTGTTGAGATATCAGTCACATTCCTAATTTTCAATGTCATTGTCCTATTACGTACACATCATCCAGGAACAAGTTGTGTATTGAAAGAACACATCTCCAGGCTTCATGTCAAGGTGTAGCACATGTTCCTTCTTGTGTTGTATAAGCGATCCCTTGAGCGCTGTCAGCGTTGAAAAGCATATGTGGGAAAAATGCATACCCCCTGGCCATGAACAATACACTTCGGCTTGCCAGTTGTTCCCGATGAGTAGACAATAAACAAAGGGTGGTCGAAATCCAGCATCTCAAACTCCAACGGCTCATCTTCTTTCGAATCCTTGATAAACGTATCAAGTAGATAAGACTCTATGTTACCTGCCTTGACAGACTCAAGATCAATTGCCCTTTCATTCGAAGTCTCAACGACCACAACTGCCCTCAGCGAACCTAACTGCTTCACAATCTGTGAGACCTTTGGCATATTGTCGAAGACCTTCTGATTGTATATTGAGGCATTATCCGCAAACATGAGCACAGGTTCAATCTGCGATAATCTCTCGACGACCGAGACAGAACCAATTTCAGACGAAGTCGATGACCAAATAGCTCCAACAGAAGAAGTCGCCAGTAATGCCACCAAAGTGCTGACATTATTAGAAACATATCCAGCCACTCTATCACCAGGCTTGACCCCGAACTTCCTCATAGCAACTGACAACTTTCGAACTCTTTCGCGCAGCTCTTTCCAGGTGACATATTCCTTAGTGAACTCAGTAACAGATATCACAGCGACTGAGTCTTGGTGGACTTCTGGGACTGGGAACAGTAAATTCTGAGCATACGACAATTTTGCGCCACGAAAGAATTGTGGACGCGGGAACATGGGTGCGGATGTGTCGACGACCTACATAGATTCGTTAATGAAATTGGCCTAAAACAATGGAATTGAGAATTTCTTACGCTCTCATACTGTATTGATGATACTACATGAGTGAAGTCCCATACTTCGGCCCAGAAACTCTGAATATAATCAATGGACCATTGAAACAATTCTTGGTATGTCTCTGCCAGGCACGCGGACGTCAGCCCAGTCAATTCCGCTGAATATGCGCCATACTAAATAAGAACTTACTCAGATCCTTATGGTACTTCCTGTTTATGCGCTGAAGGAACGTCCATGCTTGTGTAGATTCCGGGGCATCATACCTCCACAGCTCAATGGGTGCTTCAATTATGCTCATATCCTCCTCCGTTTCCTCGTTTCTGTGACGGATTGTTGCCACACTGAGAGACTAGTAGATTATTGATCTAATGGTGTCCCAGAAACTGACCTGAGTATTCCTGAAATGTAAGGGTCCGTGAGATGCATGCGTGGCCAGGCGTTGAGGAGTAGGTGCTGTACGTTTAGTTAGTCGCCTACTTCCTGTGCGGCTCAAAGAAGTCGCGGCCCTGTTCCACGTCCGCTAGCAGAGAGGACAACGCGTCGGAAGCTTGCCCGGGCGAAGTAGCCCCTGAATTAAGGACCCCGGGGACCCAGGGATGCTTGCCCATGCATGATACGTCTCTGGGCGACTGTTTAGATTGCATTACATCATTACTACAATGCATCAGTAGCATGTACCAGAATCTGAACCTTGATACAGGAATGGCGTAACACAACTGAGAGAGGGCATATCGCAGTTGTGTTGAGCTTATTCCGTGAAACCGATCCAAAGGTCGAACTGTTGAGCGTCGCTGACGATCGAGGATATTGGAGTATTACAGATCCTTCGGTCAGTAAACTTCTACGTAATACCATCTTGGATATCGTGATTCACCCAATAAATTTAGGCGCGAAGTCGTCAGGGCCAAGTCCATGTTTCTCTTGAAATGCGTTCTGCGACGAAATTATCAGGATCGATGCATATTCCAAACGGAGTGTCACTGGCATTTTAGGATATTGCAGAGACCCAATCAAGATGTTGCAAATGAATTGGCTCAGAGATTGGGACGAGTGAAGCTTCGTGCTACAAAGCTGATTGAATCGAATCGATTGGTGCAGTCCATGGGATAAAATGATTCACCCGAAACATATGAGATTCTAAGCACGCAAACTAACACCAGAAAACTCCTAATAAATATAACCGAACTTCTGACTTCTGTCACTACAAAATTTTGGTTTCGCTCGCACCAAGACTAAACGGTCCCACTACCATACCCTGCATTCGCTAATTAGCTGTAATGTATCCATAAATTCCGACCTTCCACTGTCATCAACAATTGAATCAGAGCCGGTCGAAGAATGTGCCATTCCAACCACCACTAATCTTCTCTCATCGGGACTTTGCCGCGAGATTAACGACGCGATCTGAACGGCGTATATCCTTCCTACGGTATCATCCGGAGAGCCGCCTAACACTGACACGGGCGTAAGATGATTAAGTGGTAGCAATGAGTAATCGTCTTCATTTTCTGACATTGACATGTCGAATGAATAGGATTGTGCGGGTGATGCTATAAGGGGAATGTAGAACTGTCGAGAACGTCCAGTTAGTCGAATGTCTTCTACTCAAGTCTGAAATCTCCTGTAGATCTTACCATCTTTCCTAAATTTCCATTCTTAGATACCAAGATCATGATCTGATTGGAGAAACTGTACGCTATGACATCAATCCTATTGCCGTGAATATTGCGAACAGCTTGCTTCGTCTTGATCGGTGTAACATCCATCGAATCATCTGGGATATCAGTGGCGAGACTCATACTGATCCTAGGCGCCTTGTATCCGTAATACTAATATGCCGGATATTAGTACAAAGCCCGGCTCAGGAATGGCAGAAATGTATTGAATTGACCCGCAATTTCGAAGACGTGAGACAAAACTTAAAAACTTGCGCCGCAACAAAAAGTCAAAGCCGACGGCGACGGGGGCAGCTATTGTTCCTGGTGCGACGCGTTTCGTTTGTTTTGGCGCCCTTTACTCAGTCAAAACACATATCAACTGGTCACTGCATCACTTCAATTTCGTCATTATTACCAGTTATCCGCTTAATATCTTTTGAAGAAGTCTACAGTCTACACTATTCTTGGAGAAGTGATTTTGCCATGCCTTGTGGATGCTCCGAGCTTTAGTTCGCGTGTTTGTTCCATCGTCGCAGTCAGCCCAAGAACCCCAGAGCCTTACAGTATAGAGGAGGGTTAAGCTTACGGTATGTTATAACGACAGACTGATTTGCGAGATGAGCAGAATAACTGACAAGTTCTACGGGCCAGAAGTAGGCACTTGAGGCGGTCACAATTTCCACCCCAACATGAATCACATGCCAGAGCGACATCCTCTGAATACGCTGGAGAAGGAAGTCGAAATATGGGACGACGACCCAGAACTGGATATCAATGGAGACGTATTCAATAGATTGTCGACTCTGAATGATCAGGATAATTTGTCGTCGTTTGCGTCCTCTCGGAATTCTCGAGCTTCATTCCCGGGGCTCAAGGAGGATGTATTGGAAATTGACGACGGCGACAACAATGCCGAAAAGGCTATAAAGGTAGCGATTGATTCGGGTATTCCTGTTCCAATGAATGTACCAGATTCAGCTCTACTTGGTGGGACCGTTAAACGACTCGAGTCTTCAAAGTCCAAAAACACGAATACTCTACTAGACGATTGGGGAGATGACTTGGACTTCGGTGAGAATAATGAAGACGATTCGGCATTACTCACATTGAAGCCCCAGAAAAAGATGGTCGCACAAACGTCTGCAAAGGTACGAGAAGCAGATATCATTAGCGGCAATCTGTTCAAGCTTCCTGATCGAGGGACACCGATCTCTGAAACACTCAAGGGCAAACCGCAGAAACTACTAGAAGACCTGGAACTTGACTTCGATTTACCGGAGGATCTGTCGACCATCAACCTGCGAACAGCTATAAGACCTCGGACGCCTATCCAGCTTACTGACAGTGATACTGAAGGCTGGGGTGACGACAGTGTGAACAGCAGATTTACCGGGTCGAAGAGGGATGCGCAGTCGAGTCGCAGCTCGGTTACGTCAACGTTCTCTCCGGCGTCAAGTACGGTCACGTATGAAAGTGACGATGAACGGC
This sequence comes from Lipomyces lipofer, assembly GCA_003705915.2. NCBI lineage: Eukaryota > Fungi > Ascomycota > Lipomycetes > Lipomycetales > Lipomycetaceae > Lipomyces > Lipomyces lipofer. Next base: position 2,165 of record PPJX02000058.1, on the reverse strand, counting down.
TTCTTGGACTGCAGATACCAGAAGGACCGCTAAATTTTCAGCAGCTGCTGGATATGCGGCGGAATGCATCGACTCCAGATAATTCGAAAGGCTCGGCTTTGGAGTCTGCAAAGGAGGACTTTTTGGAAGGGATAGAGATAGGCGATGGTGATGGTGATGATATATTCAACACGTGGAAGCGCACCGTGAATCAAAATATAAAGCAAAAGACAATCAAGGATCATCAAAGCCCTCAACGTAAACCTGCGGTCTCTCTCATTTTCGGTCCGAAGCCTACCCGAATTCCTCGTCCTGTTCAATCTCAACCTACTCCACCAAGCCAACCGCCACCAACGCCCCAAGCTCCACCAATGCCTAAGGTTGAGCATGCGTCGAATCTACCACAAGTCGGGAATCCAGGTGGCATCTCAAGGCCCGAGAGAAGATTATCTCATAAGGCCTCCATGGCATCAATAAAGACGTCAGCAAACCAATCTCAGCGGTACGGTGCTTTACTTTCAAAGAAGTCTATGCCTTCACTGCGAACAGCCGACCCCTCATCCGGATTGACGCCTCCGCTTCCGTCACTCCCAACCTGGCTGCCTAATTCAAATGGCAATACGAGCGCGAACAATACGAATCTACGGCGAATGGTCTCCAGAAGCAGCTTGATTCCGCCCCCGCCTGCACCACCACCTCTCCCGGCTGATGTTACTGCAACCAGGCTAAATCAGCCTCCACCATTTCTGGCAACCGGGTCTTCGTCTACTCATCAATCTCATCATGTTCTCGCCAAGTTTTCGAAGAAGAAGTCTTTCGAAAGCTCGGATGATGCTGCGTCAGTAAGGCAAACCCCTTCCCCCAAGAAATCTGAGCTTTCGATTCCAGATTCTCTCAGACGCGAAGCGGCTGCTACGAAGACACTCCTGAAACCTATCAAGCGGCGACTGTTTGGAGACGGTACTGAACTTGATGCATTTGATGATTTGCCAATTAGTTCCGCAAAGGAGAGAAACTTTTTGGCGAATCCGGGCGGTCAGAATAGAGGTCTAAGTTTCGCAAAGGAGGGGCAGCGTGTGGTTACACCGAAAGAGAAGGCAAAGCAGGCGACATTGGGACGGGTTCCCTCTGATCTGCTCACTCCTTCTGCTACGGTTCGAGCTAGCGGTGGTTTACGTGAGAAAGCAGCGCAGCAGGGCAAGAGTCGGAGGAAAGCACAACGGCGTCCGTATCTCATCAAGCCCTTGGGTGACGTGGCTAGTATACCAAAGTGTAAGATTTTTGTCTTAAGACGTTATCCTACGATGTCCGTTGTATCTGACTTATACCCTTCTAGCCGAAAAAGGAATGAAGTATAATCCAAAAACGTTCAAATGGGAAGGCAATGATAAGGTCGGCACCGAATTTGACTCCATCGTCCTCACCCCTCCTCGGCCCGCTTTAATATCAAATATCAAATCAAGCAAAGGCGTTCAAGTCGTCGGCGGAATGGTCTTTGATCCCATACGCATGTGCTGGTTCAAAACAACAGATGAGGACGGCACGATCACCGACGAAGACGATCCGTTCGAAGGTTTTGATGACCTGGCCGACGACGTCTCGCAACTTGACGTCGGCACACCAATGGTTCGTTCCTCGGGGTTCGAGAATTCGTCAAGCTTCTCCAGTGGCCGCCGGAAAATCGACTCTGGCATTTTTGGAGAGTTCGTCGTCGGCGAGGAATTCGATGTCGGGCCGGGCTTCATGCGGCGCCAGTCCGAGGAGGAGGAGCGTTGGAAGCGCAAACTGCAAGGTTGGACTGGAGGGCCAAACAAGCTTAGCCGTGAATATTTGTATGAAATCCGGAGTCTTATTATGAACGGAAAGTAACATAGGTACACACGATTAGGTGACAGTATACCAGAATAATGAGATTTTAGGAAACTGCTTTCGAGTCTGGTTTACCTTTTTCTTGTTTTCTTTTTAACATGCTAGATATTAGCCCCAGATATCAACTGTATTCGCAGATATTGTGGTATTTACCGTTATTCTTTTCGTGTAGAATTATCAATAGTTAAATGTCTATTTGGTTTTTTTTTTTTTTTTTTTTTTTTCCAACTAAACTCGAACCCCCCCCAACCACAAAAAACCAAAAAAAAAACAATTACAACCCCCCTAAAAAAAGTTCCAACAAAAAAACAAAAAAC